>AWWV01013715.1:0-98751 GCA_001974805.1 Corchorus capsularis | reverse complement strand
AGTTAAGACTATTTAAACAAGGGATATTAGTGTACATTAATTATCATGGGCGGAATAACATTTATAGAAGGGAGTTTTGTTTTTTGGCAATCTTATAGAAGAGAGTTTTTTTAACATTTTTTTTTGGTATAAGGAGTTTTTAACTTTTATCTATATACGAAATTAAACTCAATCATCAAATGTCTAAAATGTTAATTATAACATATAAAAATCTTTGATATTGTGAGCACAAAATATGGGTATGGAGTGATTTTAATGAAAGCTCAATTGTAATTGTAAATGACCTATATGTTATTATCATGTAGTAGTTGATAGACACACTTATTTTTATTCCATATTACAAACGAAAAGTATGTTATATATAGGCTATTTGAAGAGAGCCGAAGGTAATGCTCTTTCTTCACAAAATTTTTGCACAACGCAATTGAAGATTCGAATTCAAAATCCTCTAAAATGAAGTATTTTTTCTGAGGTAATCGATTGTGTTAAATATATGCACTAATTAAATTAATTTCTTGTTCTTTTTTTTTATATAATCCTTTTTTATGACATTCAGCCAAGTTTATCACTTACCATTTCTTAGAAGAAAGCCCTTGCAATCTTGCTGATAATGGGCCAATGCTAGACTCTTAACACTCTCACCAATATTATTATTATTAAAAAAAAATACAAAGAAAAAAATATGAAATTTACTTGGATTGTAATATGAGATTTCACTTGTATTTGTTGGAGAAGGGATTTGTTGGCTCATAAATTAACGTTTCAGTACTTAGTTAATCATGTAGCGATGTACGAGTCTTCTGTGTGTTTGTACTTTGTAATCCCAATCTCTTTAAATAATTAATCAAAAAGTTTATTTCTTAAAAGAAAATGCAAAGAAAAGATCAAAAGAAGAAGAAGAACGGAGAGAAGGAAGGAATTCTCTTATTGGGCCCAATATCCTTTTTTTGGCGATATATTGGGCCCAATATCTTAATAGGCCATAAAATATCTTTCTATGACTAATGGGTCGAACCAAAAACCCAAAAAAGTGAGGACGAACGAAAGGATCTGAAATTACAAAATGAGCCACTGGTTAGGGCTTTGAAAATACAGAGAAGAAAAAGGAAAAGCGAGCCAACATTTTACTCAAAAACCTTCCACACTCTTCTTCTCACTTCCAACTCTTCGAGGGACTGAAACACTAAAGAAGAAGAAGAAGAATAGATCGGCGACGAGGCGGTAAAACTTTGTGAGAAATGGCGCTTGCGTTCGACGAGTATGGTAGGCCCTTCATAATATTGAAGGAGCAAGAGTCGAAAACGAGGCTAAGAGGGATCGAAGCCCAGAAGGCCAACATTTCCGCCGGCAAAGCGGTGGCTCGGATCCTCCGAACCTCTCTCGGACCCAAGGGCATGGACAAGATGCTTCAGAGCCCCGACGGAGATGTCACTATCAGTTAACTCCTTATAACACTCTTCTTTTCTCAATATTTCACTTGATCTCCAAGTTTCTGGTTTCTCTATTAGGGTTCTAGAATCTCTTTTACTGTTATGGATCTGCTTGACATGAACTTCGAAGTGTGGAGTTAGTTAGCTTTAGTTGTTTGTGTCGAGAAATTAGGTTTTATTCTTAGTTACTTTGTTAGACTTTAGTAGATTTGTTGAATTGCAAACTTTGCTTAAGGTAACTTTTGGCAGTTGAATCTTGCTGGTTTAAAGTGTAAGGTCAAGTTTCTTGACTCAGCTTCTTGAAGTTTATATCTCAGGAGTAAATGCTAAATTTAATATAATGTTAGTTCCTTTATTTTAGTTTTTATATATAGATTGGATTCAAAGATTCTGATGTGTTTTTCCCTTTGGATATGGTCAGCAAACGATGGGGCAACAATATTGGAGCAGATGGACGTTGACAATCAAATTGCTAAGTTGATGGTTGAGCTGTCTCGGAGTCAGGATTATGAAATTGGTGATGGAACCACTGGTGTTGTTGTTATGGCTGGAGCACTTCTAGAGCAGGCAGAGCGGCTATTAGAGCGTGGGATTCACCCCATTCGGATTGCAGAGGGTTATGAAGTGGCTTCTAGAATAGCTTTCGAGCATTTGGAGCGTATAGCTCAAAAGTTTGATTTTGGACCAGCAAATATAGAGCCCTTGGTTCAAACTTGCATGACTACGCTGTCCTCGAAAATGTAAGTTTCTAGCTTTTAACTGTTGTTGTGCCATACAGTTTCTTTCACCCTTCACTTGCAAAGATGTTGCTTAGTTTTGATTGGTAGTCCTTTGACCACATTTAGTTAGTTCTTAGGGTTTTTTCATTTTAGGCTGTATTGTTGAACCATCTGAACTGGTTGGCTTTTTGCTCAGTTTAAATAGCTCTTGCAGTTGTCTAGCAGTTTATAAGCTTGTTACTTCTAGTAATAGGATTCGAGACAAAAACACCGAGCGTGATAAATGTGTGAATGCAGTGCTAGACTGATTTGTGTTGTATATTTTAGGTTTATTTCGAATTTGTAACCATTTTTCGTATGTTTTGCAGTGTGAACCGATGCAAGCGCTCTTTGGCTGAGATTTCTGTTAAAGCAGTTCTGGCTGTTGCTGATCTAGAGAGGAAAGATGTCAATTTGGATTTGATTAAGGTTGAGGGGAAGGTTGGGGGAAAATTGGAAGATACTGAGCTAATATATGGAATCACTGTTGACAAGGACATGAGTCATCCTCAGATGCCAAAGCAAATTAAAGATGCAAAAATTGCTATATTAACTTGCCCATTTGAGCCACCTAAGCCAAAGACTAAACATAAGGTGGACATTGATACTGTGGAAAAGTTTCAGACTTTGCGTCAGCAAGAGCAAAAGTATTTTGATGACATGGTTCAGAAGTGCAAGGTACGGTAACATCTTGGAGGATGCGGAGTTTCTTTTTCATTTTTTGATTGGGGTTTAAGATTCTATCTTGTTTTAGATTTGGGAAGGAGGGGGTGGGCTGATGTGGTGGATAATGGTTATAATTACCTTTGCATTTTGGGTTGAACAGTACGTTCTGATAGTAATGTTGTTACAGGATGTTGGTTCCACCTTGGTTATCTGTCAATGGGGCTTTGACGATGAAGCCAATCATTTACTAATGCACCGGAACTTGCCTGCTGTCAGATGGGTTGGTGGTGTGGAATTGGAGCTCATAGCAATTGCTACAGGTTGGTTTCTATCATCTTATTATTTCAAGACATGCTTGCCAAATTCATGATGGAAAAAATATTCTGCTGCTACTGTTTTGTGCAACTACTCAGCAATCTAATAATATTTAACTTCCTAGGCGGAAGGATAGTGCCAAGGTTCCAGGAGTTGACCCCAGAAAAGCTGGGAAAGGTATGTTTTGCTTCATTCTTTCCTTTGTCTGTATCGCATTCACATTGCTTAGAAATGCATGCTAGATAAATGCCTCTTTTAGAAATTGTTCCGTGCTTCGGATAGAGGACAAACTGGTGAAACTTAAGTGACATGATTTGATATGTGATTTACATTGTTGTGGATTAACATTCATGTTTGTGAAGTTTTTACATTTTAAAAATCACAGGCTAATTTTCTGGAATTGCGTCTTTTCTTATCGAAAAAACTCATTTGTTGTGTATTTTTTAGGCTGGTTTGGTCAGAGAGAGGTCATTTGGCACCACAAAAGATAAAATGTTATACATTGAACACTGTGCAAATTCAAGGGCTGTAACAATATTTATTCGTGGAGGTATATTCTTTTTCCTTGTTCTGTATGGTTGCAATTGAGTTGTGGCTTGTTACATTATGCTCGATTAATAATGATAAGGAGACATCTTTATTCATCATTATAGTCAAAGCTATTGACAGTACTGAGGTTTATAAGATTGTGACTTGATTTTGTCTCGTGAATTGGCTCAAGTCTGCACATGTTCAGTCCACTTAGTGAATTGCTTGTGTTTCCTGTTCCTAAATTGTGGGTTAAATCAGCATACAAAGACGCTCTTTTTTGCCTTTATTCTTATGGTTCTCGTATTTAGTACTGAATGTGTTTTTATTATATAAATGTGTTATGTAGTCTAGGTGCTAGAGGTTATTGCTATCTATCAAAGAAAATGTTTGGAACATGGCTGTGTTTACCAGCTAACTTCTGAAACTATGTAACTGATGACTTGGTTGAAGAGTAATAATGTAAGGATAAAGTCAAAATAGCAATTTCATATGCTAAGACGATGGAATATCCAAGGTGTAAAGTGCTAAGCTGAAATGAGATGGATTTGGCATATATATACTCATAGAAGTTGTTCTTTGCGTGTGATGATGAATTAGGAAACAAGATGATGATAGAGGAGACAAAGCGCAGTATCCATGATGCTTTGTGTGTGGCCAGGAATCTCATTCGCAACAATTCTATTGTGTATGGTGGTGGCTCAGCTGAGATTTCTTGCTCAATCGCTGTAGAGGCAGCTGCAGATAAATATCCAGGAGTTGAGCAGGTAAGAAGAAGCACATATATTCATGTAAATAAATCAGTGTTCCTTTTTTACTTGGAGTAATTATATGATATCGATTTTCTTTTGTCTGCAGTATGCTATCAGGGCATTTGCAGATGCTTTAGATGCTGTACCAATGGCACTTGCTGAGAATAGTGGGCTCCAACCCATTGAGACATTATCCGCAGTGAAATCTCAGCAAATTAAGGTAATCACTAGTTGTTAGTATAATGGCCTGAATGACCACTTAGATCTTGTATGATCTCACCAGCATGGCATATTATCATTAATTTTGTTTTTATATATCTTATCTGCAGGAGAACAATCCTCACTGTGGAATTGACTGCAATGATGTTGGGACAAATGATATGCGTGAGCAAAATGTCTTTGAGACACTGATTGGCAAGCAGCAGCAGATCTTACTGGCAACACAAGTTGTGAAGATGATTTTGAAAATCGATGATGTCATCTCCCCATCTGAGTACTAAGAAATGTAAGTGTAACTGCTTCACCTGGAAGTCGCACCCATTTTGATGGTTTTTTTTGTGGTTCATTCTGTAGCCATGTGTTCACTTGAGACAAACATGTTTTCTGCCTATAATCTGTGAACTGCCACTCCCTTGGTTGGCAAAATGATCATTCTTGTTGATGTGGGTTGCTTTTTTTTTACTTTGCTTTAGTTACATCCAGTGGTCTATGAATTATGTGGTAGTGTCACCCCTGGATATAAAATTGATGGAGTACAGAATGCTAGTTAATCTGTAATTTTACATCATTGGTATTCAAAATTTTGGTTGTTCCCCTCTAATATACGGTCTCTCTAGTTGTTATATCTCTATAGGTTGTTAGGTGTAACTAATTTCTATGTTATGAATGAAGCATAAAAAAACAAATGGATGTGTAAAAAACACAAAATAAACAATTAGTTGAAACAATGATATTTCTGATTAAATATATCATACACAAGCTCACAATAAGATATGATGTTATGAACTTTCATTGGAAATTTCTTTTGTTCTTCCAAGTTGGAGCTTGCTAGTTGCTCTATTTCCTGACTTATTAGGTGATTGAGCCTGCCTTAGGACCCGACCCGTCTACCCTCACAATCCAATTGTGTGATATCATTCTCCTTTCATTCTTCTCCTCTCATGAGGACATTACTTCTATCTGGGATCAGATCACCTTCTTCATGCTAGACACAAAAAGGGAAAAAGGAAGAAATGGGTTTTAGATCGGGTTTCATACCTAAATGCTTGTTCACATATATTGTGCAAAAGGTCTTATAAAGTTATCTATCTATCGATATAATAATCATAGGAATGTAGAAAGAAAGAAAACAGCAAAAGTAAAGGGTGATGGGAAGATAATGCTATGCTAACTAATTGCCTAAGAATTGACACTACAACATAAACATGCATTGGTTGGGATGGGATAGGACAATTTTGTATGTTGTCTAAGCTTTTCCTGTTATCCCTGCACTATTCTTTTCTAAGCTAATGGGATATACCCAAATACTAGTTGATGCAAGGAAATTGGTAGATTCTTTTGATTATGAGGATGACATAAGACAGGGAAAGAGTTGGTAGATTGTTAGGCCATAGCCAAAAGGAACATTCAATTATGGTGGTAGTTTGAGAGAAGTTTGGCTTTAACAGTTGAAAATGGCCAATGGGGTCCTTCAACTTCATACTTTGGTCTATTCATTGTCTTTAATTTCGGTATAGGCCGTATTGCGAATATTGAATATGGGAAATGGGAATCCTTCTTTATGTCCAATCTGTCACTTTGGCCTTTGCCCATTCCTTTTGGCTAACTACATGATAATACATCACTAAGCAATATTTTGGTACCAAGTACCAAGTACCAAGTACCAAGTACCAACTACTAAAGAGTTCAAGCATTTTTAGTAGCTAATTGAAAATAAGACAATTTTATTCGAGGAAAAGCCATGTGTCGACTTTAGTTTTACCAAATCAAATTATCAAATTATAATATGAAATGAGTTATTGTAAAACTCAAAGAGAAAGAGAAATTGTATCATGCACCGTAGCTTGAAGGGTGCAAAATGAATTAAACACTTGTTTTCCCACAGCCGGCCTAATTAAGTCTACGATTCTGTAGTTTGGGCGATAGAACTGAAAAATCAGTGACTTGATTTGTGGATTAAATTGAGTAAACAAGGCCAACTTTCTAGTGGGTAAGTTTAGACTCGTAGAGGAAGGCACTCGGGTACGAATCTTTATATAGTTTAATAAATCTCGAAGGCTTGTTCTAATTTAAAAAGTTGAGTAACCTTTTCTACTTTTTTAAAATTTTCTCAACAAAAAATATAGTATATTTTGGTACTTGTATACTCGACAATTAATTAAAAAAAAACAAAGAAAATGGAAACAAAAATCAAATACTAGTAAGCAAATAGTAGTAAAAAAATACTTTAATTTGGTATTAATGGATGGGATGGAATCGATTGAGGATAGTTGGCCTCATTTATGGCAACTGGAATTGTCGGAGACAGGAGCCTTTATCATTACATGCCTTACTCGTTACTTTGCTCGTGAAATGGGTGTCGGTTGAAGCATTCCCAACCAAAAATTTCATTTAAAAATAGTAAGAAAAACCCAAAGATCTAAGGCCCCCAACCTTGCTTACTTTGTCAATGGAATGGAACCCAACAAGCAGTCGCATTCAATAGGCCAAACTTGGTCCTAAATTATTAAAGAAAAAAAAAAAAAAACAGAGCCTTTTCTTTTCTTTTCTTTGTTTTTTCTTCCCTCGCACCAAATTCAATTCACGCTGTACCACCCATGTGAGGCGGAAAAATTCACATCAAGCACATGAAAGAGGCAGAGAAATTTCATGATTTCATTCAAACATAATTCAATTCTATCAAACACTTTTTCTTTCTGCTCTTGTTTCTGTTAAGCTGCTGAAATTGCTTTTTTTTTTTTTTTTTTTTTACAGAAACAGGCTGATTCAAAAAGCTTTGTAGTTGTATACATGATTCATAGTAAAAAATACCCAAAAAAAAAAAAAACCCCATATACAATACAGAAACATGAATATTCCTGATTCTTAGATTTTACAACTTGGTTTCTTTCTTATTACCATTAGTATTAATTAGCCGGCAACTGGTAATAATAATCTCCCAGTCCCTAGCAACGTTTCCCCTTCTTGCAATTCAGGACACCGGAGCCGGAAGTGAGTGAACTGACCAACGACGATGGTCTGGCACCCAAGCTGGAGGCCTTGGCATAACTAGAAGAAGCACCGGTCCCGGATGGTGTGAAGAAGGCTCCATTTAACATCAAATCCCCTTCTGATCTCCAATTCCAATTCTTCCATTGACTTTGTGGAGCATCCTCATGTTTAGTAACCTGAAATGAAATTTTTGTTTTGTTGCCACATTGAACTCAAATTAGTTTCAAAAACTAGAAATGGAAAATGGGAATTTCTTAAATTTTTGTTCTGATTTTTATTTTTTACCTCTTTGCTGTCACGGTTATTTGGTGCAAGAAATCTATTCCCTTGGCTGTTAATTGTAGGATTAGCACTCCCACCGATTGCATACATAAGCCAATGCGTGTAATCATTATTCACCACGTGAAAATATCCATGTCTGCATCTGTAATTTTTCATGCCCCAAACCAAATTGTAAGAATTAAGACAAAACTCAACTTAACTGTTGTCTTTGAGAAAGATCCTCTCCAAAACGTCCACTGATATTTCAAGTCAATCCAACGGCTTTAAATGAAATTGGACATTAAAAAAGAGAAATTGAAATAAAACGTGAACATTTAATAACCGTTTGGTTGGCTTGAAAAAATCAGTGAACCTGGATACTTGCGCAGAAAGAAAACTCGTTGGATTTAGTAATTAATTACCTGGGCATTCGTTGGACAAGTCCTTCACCAAAATGGTTAAAAGCAATAGTAACTTGCATATTCTTGTCTTGCTTGTAAGAATCACTGTGTCCCAAAAGCATGACTTTGTTATGATGAGTAAGGTAATTGTTAGAAATGGTGATGGCCGTTGATCCATGAATGGCATCAATCAGACCGTCCTGGCAATTAGACAAAGAGCAATGGTCAACCCAAACATGGCTTCCACCAAAAATAGAGACCCCATCACCGTCCGATATAGTCCTCCACCCAAAGTGAGTTGGGGAGTCCCGTACATAAGCATTCCCTCCTCTCTTGCAATCATGAATGTTAATCCCATGGATTATAATGTTGGTCACGTACTGAATCGTAATGCATGGCCCGCCGGCGATGTGAACGTTGACGCCGCGGCCGTCGATTGTCTTGAATGAGTTCATCATTAACTCTTGCTTTAACTTGATAACCATGTCACGTTTGAATACGATCCATAGCGGCTCCTTTTGGATCACACCGTACCGCAACGTTCCAGGCTTTGGGTTAACCGCGTCGTCACTTGGATCAGTAACAACATAGAATTTGCCATCTCTTCCTCCAATTGCATTCTTGCCGAACCCAATGGCGCAATTGGCTAACCTTTTTCTGTTCTTTTCCCAGTTTGGATCGCACCGCCAGCAGTCATCAATGGGGTTCCCGGTTCCACATGATAAAAACCCAAGGTTCCTTCTAGCCATTGTAGCATTATTGATGCTCCTGTGTTAGAAAAAATATAAACACAAAATTAGAGACGAAAAATGTGACACATTGTAAGTAAAAAGCTTAAGAAGTTGATCTAAAATGCTTACTCATTGACTTCTTGAACTACTAACTCAGGGTGTTGAACAGGGGAGGAAGAAATGAAGGTTGGAGATAGAAAGAGTAGGAAAATGAGGGAAAATTGGATTCCCATTTTGAGGTTTTGGGGTGCTTGAAAAATGAAAAGTAGGGTAATAATTAAAGAGAGAATGTAGAAAGGAGGGGAAAGAGGGAAATTTTTCTGAGAAACTGAGAGAAAGGAAATGGGTTTATATAATGGGGAGATGAAGATAGAATATGGGTTTTGATTGAATTATTAATTCATATATTCAAAAGGGTCCCAATATTATTATATATATATTGAAATTGAATTAAAAAAACTGAGAGGCCTCTGTTTTTCCCCTTGAATCTTGCTTTGCTCCTGTTCTAAAATGGCCCCAGCAATAACAGTCTGGTAGTTTGAGCCGTTAGCTGCTATATATATCTATATAGTATGACATTTATGATTCCCCATTTTGATTTCTCATGTTCATTTTTTTTTTAAATAAAAGTTTAAATGAAGTCTAATTTTCACCTCATCAATTGGGATTTTTTTTAATAATCATGAATGATCAACTACACATTAATTACTGATGGATTTATTCATGGAGTAGTATTCAAGAGATTTTTGCTCTGTTTCCTTGAAGTCATTGTGTTCAATCAATGTTGAATACATAATTGGGTATATCTTTCTTTCATTTTCTTCCTTGATCCTAAAGTTAAGGGTAATGCATGTTTTTTTAAAACAGAGTGGGTCCATATTTTAGTATAATTAATGATTGGATTGTAGTTTTTTTATCATAAAAATGCTTGAATGTAGAATATATGCATTCTCCATCAACATATAGAATTCAGAATTTTCAGCTGACAAACAAATTTCTACGAACTTCAAATGGTATTATAGCAAATTTCTAGTCTAAGAATACTTCAATTTAAACCATTCTTTTGGCCGAAGTTTAACCATTTTTACACTTGTATACCTTCTTTAATCGATCAACATATTAGCCTATAGCTAGACAAATTCAACATAAAATTGGATCAAACTCAAACTTAATTTATAAAGTTTCAAGATATCTTCATTGTCATTAATTATTGAAGCCCTCATTCTAATTAATTATATTTTTCGATGCTTGATTCTTAATACACGAAGTACGTACGGTGTACTAGTTATAATTTCATATTAGAAATTTTAATTATGACATTAGTTGGGCCAACTTGATGAAATTCCAATAATATAACATATTCTTATATAAGATAATAAGATAATAACATTATAATTTTTTTTTTGGTTAAAATAATAACATTATAATTGGGAGAAGGAAAAAGAAAAAAAAACTAATGGAGTATTGGGATTATTTTCCTTCAATTAAGGAATGAGATTAAAGCAAATAGTTGTAGCCAGCGACATTAGTGAGTGGACATCTAATCACTTGAACAAAGTAGCAAAAATATGGCTAAGGATATTTTTCTTTTTTGTTACAAAATTAACACATAATTAATTTTCGTATAAAATGTCTTAAGCTAATTAGACTAAATCATTTTCACTATATTCATGACCGACACTCCCTAATTGACATTTCTTGTCGGTACTCTTTGTATAATGTAGTATATTCAAAGTGAAGACAAATTCCCCCTTCTTTCTTTCCCTATCACATCCAACTTATTTTGTAGTTTTCTCCATCAAAATTCTATATATTTCTTTCTTCTCTTTGCATTTATTCGATGCCGGAAAATTAGCTCTCACCATTTTCATTACATACATAGTTTTAACTTTAAGGCCAATGTTAAAACACAAATTTTGTTGTCAATATTGTTGAAAGTTTGATGAGGATAATGCATTGGATGAAATTTTCTTCTTATTTGATAATGAATATATTATTTTTTTTAATTAGATAATGAATATATTATTGAATCTTAGATAATAACCATAAGGGAAATTATTTGATACATCGGCGGTATAAATTTTGGACTCCATAAGCAGGTTGTGGAGTTGACACATGTACATTTTTTAAATTAATTAAATTTTAAATATTTCAATCTACTAGTTCCTAAGAGACCCTTCAAGACTCGTTTGTGCAGTCTGCTAAACTTCACTGACGATGTATTATATATAAACCCTATCTATAAACACGATTAAGTGAGTTACATGCAACCGAATATGTTACAACCGAATATGTTATTAAGTGAGTTACAACCGAATCATCTAAATTATACTTGACTAAATGATAGTATGTTATATATAGTATATGTTATTTCATTTTCAATTCTTCTAGGCTTCTAGCTATATATATAGGTTATAACATGAAGATCCCATGATCATGGCTAGCCTTCTATATATGTGTGTATGAAATTACATGCATTTACCAATTGAGAATTTTCAGTGCAAAATAAAATTAACCATTTGGCTTTTCTTCCTTTCCTTAAATTTTAGTATCCAAAAAGGCAGACATCCATAAATTCACTTAGTAGACTTTTTTGAACAAAGTTGCAGATAATTTCTATTTCATTTTCTTTCTCTTTTCATCCCCATCAAGTTAACCCTAAACTAGTTTGTCAACTTACATATATAAAATATTATAATTATAAAAAATTTTGTATTGATAGAGATACTAAGTCTTTATGGCAAATTAATTTCCTATATGTTAGATCGTTCCATGCAGATAAGAAGTTTGGTAGTATTATTAAAAATAAATATAGAGCTGCTCAATCACATGCCATAGCATGTGCATACAATCTTTTTTTTGCATAATAATATCTTGAAATAAAAAAAAAATGGAGTATATATAAAATTTGCTTTCAAACAATCTGAATGTCGATTTCAGCATTCCAAATTCCAATACATGAGTAGCGCTTTCGTTTTCTTACACTCTCCAATTGATTAAGAGATAACTGAAATGATCAGGACACTACATATATATGTGTATATTTTCCCCAAAATCAGAACAAAACATTTATTTTTTTTGACAACATTTGATAATTCCAAAAAAAAAAATTATAATTTGAAAAAGTATATACGTACCACGTACCTCCATTATTATTTTTATTGTTTATTAAAAAGAATCCAACATTTTACTATGTTAATAGTTTATTTTTTTCTTTTTCAAATTAAGATATAAACCCTAAATACTTTATTTTCCGAGAAGGATTATAATTAAACCTCAAAACAGATCATGCATGACATCAACAATTGAATTGACCATACCAGCTGCCATGAGAGTTGAAATTTATACAAATCCATCTTATGATTTAGCTCCCCCGAACCATCTCAAAATAGTTGATTTGGAACTGATCTAAATGTAATTATTTGTGATAATTTGAGCATTGAATTTTAATTGTTAGATAAATAATTTAACCCTAGTTAGACAAAATTTGGCCATATCAATATGTCAATGCTACGTACGTACATTAATGTCTATCATCGTGTCGTTACTCATTAGCTACATGATCAAATTTTCTACAATTCAAATCAAGTTATCTTAAATAAAAGTTCAAAGGTCAATTATCCATTTCAAGGTAATTCGATGGCTGAATTCATTTTGGAGAAGGACTATATATAACACCCAAGTTACTTCCAAAGTTTTACTAGAATTAAGTTAATTAACTAGGGTGTACGGCCAAAGAAAAAGTTAATTCTAAGGTATATATATGAACAAAAAACTCTCCTTCCATCATTAATTAAGAAATATAAGAAATGAATAATAATGTGGAAATGAGGCATACATATGAATACTCTATGGAATTGTTCACACTTAATTATTATCAGTATTAATCAAATGATTATTATGCTCAAATTGTTTGTTAGCCATGCATATTTGGTGGTGCAAGCTTGAGTTTACATATATTAGGGCACATGGAAAGATTGAAGGGGAATTCCGTACCGTCCGTGAAAATGGGTGACAAGGTCACCATTTCTCTTGGGGATCCCATGTGCTCCCCCATGTGACCTTTCTTTCCCTTCCATTTCCCAATTTCCAAATTTCTTCACGAAACCCTAATTTGATTCCCATTTTTCAGGTTATCCAAAACCCGTTCCTATTAATTTTTTCTCCAAGTGGGGTTTCATATTTCAATATTAGACTACAAAAAGGCAAATTTGCCCAAATCTACAGTTATACACTATTGTATTTTACCAAATATGCTATTCAAACAGTTTTTGGTTTGTTTTGTTTTGCCGAAGCCACGTGGCAAGTCATTCTCAGCCATTAATTCTCTCTTTTTAGTTCTTTCGTTTTCTTTATCGATACACATCACTACGTACAACATATCAAAACAGGCAGGCCAGCCTTTCGTTTTATGTTCTCATAATTAAGCTACAACCTTCCCCAAGTTATTAGCTAGATTATATATATACATTCGTTGCAATGCAAACAAATGATTCATCCCACCTTCGTGCGTTGTTATTTGTTTGAAAGTATGGATAAGGTGATCACTTTATAACTCCATGATTGCCTTTTTGAATCTCTTTCGTGGAAATTGTTCCCATATTGATCATTCTCTTTTCTTATTTTCGTTACATATTAGATTATTAGTAGACTATATATATTTTCTATAAAATTGGGTTTGATTGACTAATCTAAAGTCGATCATGTCGAAAGTCAGACGAAAAATCTCTATTAGTGTTTATAATTTCTCTATTCCGAAGATTTAAACCTGAGATATTGTTTAAGATATATTGAGCTCCTTCCGTTTTATCTAACAAACAGTAATTGACATTGGTATATATTAATAATAAACCGTATGATGGAACATGATTAAATATTCTTTTCAAATATTTAAAAGTTAGAACTTTAAATTTGCACGAAATCTCAAATTCTTCAATGGAGACATCTCTATGAGAACCCATTAAGTTTCTTATAAATATTGGATCGATTATAAGAAATCTCAAATTATGAAGGGGAAAAATCAATTCATCGACGTGATCTAATATTCAAAATACCTAGTTAATTAGGGCAAACAAACTGATCAAAGGCTGGCTTAATATTACATCAAAAAACTCAGTTAACGTTAAAAGTCCAATCAAATATTAAATCATATCTTCAAGAGCAAGAGTTGAACAATTTGAGATAATTTAAGTTTGATCAATTCTATTTGAAAACAAACTTTTGTATATATGCATGCAAATTTGACAAATAAAGCAAACTAATACATTGATAGATGAGAGTCATGAGTAGACGTAGAAGCAACTTTGGAATTACGAAAAGACAAAATCTGGCTTCAAGCCTTCAACATAAGTTAATCAGCACTATAATAACATGTTTGCTTTTAGTTGTTAACATCTCTATAACCTCTGCTCGTTCTTGTGGGCGTTAAAGCAAAACCTCTCATTTAATAACTGTTTTTTTTATGACAAACTTATTCTTTAATTAGTATGATTGATTAATTAATTATATCTAAATTTTCATTTATTTAATCAATCATGTTATTCTTTCTCTGATTTAATTAATTTAATTTAATAAATTTTTAAAGGCATACACACACAAAAGTCTAAATAATATTTATGAAGTCTTTATATGCATGATGATGATTATATGTATGTGTATAGGGTATTATGATTTATATCCAAATGTCAAAAACATCACATGGCTTCAACATGCCATGTGCCCTGCCCTGCCCTGCCCCCTTATATTCATGAAATTGATAGCGACAACATCCTCAAATTTCCTCTTTTCTTATATTAATTAATTAACTACCTAAGCCTCTATTGTGAAAACGATATCCAAATCCCATTCATTGTGTTAGAACGCTTGATACCATATGTAATAAAGTTTAATATTGTAATATATTTTGACTCAACTCAATTCCAAATTGAATCGAAGTATAATGTAGTTAGTAATATGGGAGAGTTTCAAAATACAGTAACTCTATAATTTCTAATGGTTGTCTACTTTTTTTCACCAAAAAAATTTTTGTTGAATTTCACAATATATAGTGAACTTTTCAAAACTAACAAGTAATTAAAATAAAACTTAGTTTTTAAAATGATAAATTTTCGTCTTCTAGCTCTAGTGCCTACCATTACGCACACAAAAAGGGAAAAAAAAAGGTTACTAATTCTTTTGTTCACAAATTATAGAAGCATTTCTTTTAGTGAAACTCTATCTTTTTCCCTTACCACATTGTAATAGTGTTACAAAATTCTCTTTTCAGTACTTTAATGATAAGCAGAATTTAAAGTATGATATCCTTAATGATGATGAAAAGTGCAACGAATCCAATCATCACCTTTAATAAAAGCATAATCATTAATGCAAATCACACAATCTATATATATAATGATCATACTACCCCCAATTATTTATTTTTTTCTACTATATGGCAAAGTGACAAAAAGGGAAAAAGCAAAGGATTCAGTAAATATGAAAAGCACCAATACTCCAATAGTGTAATGATTTTAAGAATATTGTTTTTGCGCTAAAAATTACTAATTCTAACCCCAAGTTCTTTTTTTAATTAAGACCTCTAATCGTTTTTTTTCTGGATAAATTTATAATCTCCTTGTCTTCTTACCCTTGTTCAGATAAGGATCGCTAGCTTATCACTTCGATTAATTAATTATTTATTAGTTACCCTTATTCAGATAAGGATCGCTTATCACTTCGATTAATCATTTATTTGTTAGTATAGAAGATATATATATATATATATATATAATTTAGATAAATTGTGATATTATTACATGCAAAATGTCAAAATCAATATATAATGATGAAGGTGGTGGTTTAGGTAGACATTGCCAAGTTTCCAACATGCATATTAATGCTGCCATCTAGTCAAGAATCAATTATACATATGTACACACCCCTCCATCTTATTCATTACTACTAGTATTATTTTATTTTATTTTATTTTTTTCAAATCAATTCTATGTCGAGCTCCATTTTTTATATATGCATGCATTGAAAATTAGGGAAAGAAAATTTTTAAGCTCAAAATTTCTAATTTTTTACATTTAAATTTAGGAAAATATATTTTTATATTAGAAAGAAAGAATGTCAAAGTTGTATTTTGATTTATTAAAACAAAAGTATCAAAACATAAATAAAATGAAATGGTACAATATTATGTACCAAAAAAATGGTACAATATTGAAGTACTACGAATTAGCATTAATTTAAAGTAGAATAAACTATAATTAATTTTCACATGGTATAACATTCAATATATATAAGTAATTGTATTATTAATTGTTCAAAAAAAAAACAGTCTAGAGAGAGAGAAGTCAACCCACTTATAATGATTGGCTCATGTGCTAATTTGTGAAACTACTTATCACAACAGCTTAGCAAACTTCCCTATATTTTTTTTTTTGTGGAATCCATATATTAAATTTTAGTGCATGCAATTTGCAAGTGATGGTTTTTTGTCCCTCCCAAATCAATTGAAAATAAGAGGAAAAAAAGGTTCATTGCACTTAGTCTAACTTGCATCATGATTATAAAGACTAATCCTAATTAAATTTGTTCATTAAGGATTACAACTTTGCTTATCTATCTAACTCACATGAATAGAGTTGTGAGATAATAAAATATATTATATAGTGAAAGAAAGATCTATACACTAATTCATTCTTCAACATTCTTGATGATGGGAATCACGAAAAATGGATGGGGATGTTGGCCAAGGATTGGAAACATCAAACATGGAAAACCATACCATTTATTTGCAAGTTGACTATTAAAACACTATAGGATTGTCTAAAAAGAAATACTAGTTGGACTTTTAAGCTTATTGTTTTAATTATATTAGTAGTATTATATTCCATGGATTAAAATATGATGGGTTACTAATTAATGTATTACGATCTATAACATTCTTTGCTTACGTCAATGATGAGATACCTAGCTAAATTATTTCTCAAGAATTTCACACAATTTTTTAATTACAATTGTATTCTATGATTATTTAATTAGCAATACAAAATTACTTATAAGAGATGACAAGCCATAAGTATATAAATCCATCATTTATTAGTGTGTACTTCTTCATGATATTTTATTGGATTCTATATACAATTCAAAACTATGCTCAAGTGCCACTTTGTGATATATATATATATTTTTTATCAAAGTGATATAAATAAAGATGAATAAAACAAGAGATACATCTTGTGACAGGAGGCCTAGATTTGGGCCATGAATATTATGCTCAAGTTTATTATAGTTATCTTTTCTTGTGACAAGCCGGCCCACTTTGTTATATAAATCACCAAATTTAGATCAGGTTTCACTACCGGCCCACTTCGTGAGCTATAGTTTTTCAGTCTTGTAAATTTCTTCTCTGCCAATTATTACCCAAAAAAAAAAACAAAATATAGTTGACAATTGCGCAAAAAACAGTTATTCAATGGTGGAATAACACTTGAAATTTAACATAAAAATAAAAATCAATTTGGATAAGAGTGAACCCTTTTTTTTTGGGTCAGATTATTGTGAATTTCAATCAATCATACTTTTCTTTGCACAGTTTGCTTATATCAAAATATTTTCCGCTTTTACCAAAGGTATTACATGGATCTTAGAATCAGTGACTATTTGAATCCTTCCTGTAACAAATAACAATATACCCAAAACCAACTTAATCAACATGGATCAAGTGGTAAGCGGCTTGTTCCAACTTAAGCAGGTTCGAGACATTGCATACACAGACTTGTTCCAGCTTAAGCAAAGACATTGTGTACATAGACTTGTTCCAGCTTAAGTAGATTCGAGCCCTTGCGTATGCAGCAGCCCTCGTTGGCAGACTAATCCACCAAAACCCGGTGACGCTAATCAAATGCAGATTACCAGATTAGTCAGAGCTTCCCGGGTGGGTAAAAAAAATAACATGCCAAAAGAAATATTTTCTATTTTCATTTTCAAGAACTAAAAAAATACTTAGTTCTATTTAGTTATTTATTTATTTTTCACTTATTTATTCACTTTCACTTAGTTTACTACCATTTGTTCTTATTAACAGTACACTCTTTAATAAGGAGAAAACAGGACATTGGGTATCATTTGTTCTTATTAACACTCTTTAATGAGGAAAACAAAGGACATTGGGTCAGATTGTAAAGGTCTAAGTTTTGGTGGTAGAAATTGGCATGTCCTTTAATAGAAAAGAAACCCTGTATAGCGCATGTCCTTTAATTGGCATGTCCAGATTGTAAAGGTCTATGATTTTGCCATAATCTCATCTGTATAGAGCCCATGGGGAAAAAGAAGAGAAGTGGGGCAAAAACTTCACAATGGCCCTGTTCAAGTTGGTCCTCTAACCTAGTGGTGGCCAGAGAATCTGCTCCGATGTCGATCGACCATCCACTTAAACCAGTTGAATATATAACTGAATTCATGAATGCAATTTAACATAAATAAGTAATCAATGAACCTTAACAGATGTTTCAACTATTAACAACTTAAAGGCCTATGTGCTAACCATTTTTCTTAGGATATGGACCTTAAATGATTTGCTTGAGGCCCCTGCTACCTAACTTAAATCTTCACAAATTCTTTTGTTTGTTTCTATTTACAGAATAAACAAGGAAACCTAAACACCAAATGCAAATGCAAATGTGTGATTTGATAAAAGCTAAGTGGATGCATTGTGATGGTGTAAGAGATGGGAGGGGAAACCGTTGAATTCCTAATTGAGATCGATATCAACCCGCTCGGGGTTTCCCCTTTCTGTCTGATTATTAACTAGCTCTATGCCTAGCTGACCCTTGTCTCCTGCGCCAAACGCGTACAGCTTCCCTGATTCAGTGAGAGCAAATGTATGTGCATTCCAGTATATCGAGTTCGTAAGGCTGATCTGTACCACCCGCTCCTTCAATTGCTTTAATGATGTAACCAGCTCTGGGCTCAACACATTAGCATGCCTATTCCCCTGCTTGATAAGCATCAAACAAAATGATGATAGTTAATGAACTCAATAGGCCCCTTTCTTCTCATGCTCAAGGCAACAGTATAATGCCTGTGTAAAATTAGTTGTGCATTAGAAAAACAATGCCAGTTCTTCCAAGTACCATGTAGCATAATTGATGAACACACATCAAATTGCAGGTAACAATGGTGTTTTCTTTCGAAAAAAACTTACCGTGCACAATCAATGCCATTATTGAATAAGAAATGCTTCTCTACAATATAAAACCTAGTTTCCATATGCAGCACCTTACAAGGAAAACCAGAGAAAATATGTTGCAACCTTAATTTAAAACTAATCTCAAGTGGTTGATAACTTGTTATCGTTTCCTTTCAAAGAATATTCCAGAACACATCCAGTGTGGATACCATTATTAGAAAGTAGTTAAAAGTATGAAATTCAATCAGGTTAAAGGCTTGATACGAGATCAAGTATCCGGCAATCATTTGTTTGATAATTTAGCAAATTAGGTTTCATAAAACCATATAAGAGCACCGTCAATCAAAACAGAAACTTGAAAGAGAGGGAAAGTCAAACCTGTCCTTCAGCAGCAGCAGCAGCAGCAGCAGTATTATGTCCTAGGCTAGCAGATTCTCCACAACCAAAGGAGTATACATCACCATCATCACATACCACAAAAGTTGTATAGTCCCCTGTAGCAATATGAACTGCTTTGACCTTGCTTAATGATTCCACTACCTTAGGAACTGATTCACACTCTTCATTTCCATGACCTAAGCATCCATAACGTCCCCAACCCCATGTGCAAACACGCCCATCTCGACCCACAACAGCTGCATGCCAAGCACCTGCAGCAACCACCATTGGCTGAAGGTTCAAAAGCTGAAATTGTTCAATTAAACGAGGCTGCTTTTCATCTGTTCTTGAGCCATGTCCAAGCTTTCCACCCAAGCCACAGCCGACAGAGTACACTGACCTAAAGATTCCAAGAGAAACAGCACCCCACTAAGTTATTACTCTAATAAGACATTCAACTAATCAACAGTCACATAACAGAAAAATCCAACATCATTATAATTTCAGAATTCAGGGCTGTCATTCATTAGTTCAAATTTCAATGATTTATGATCATGAAAACATTCTGGGAGCTAACTTCCAAGAAAAAGGAAGAAAACCAAGTATGCTGCTAGCTTGTCAATTTGATCACATGCCCTCCATCTCTGATGTGAACATGAGTTTTAGATTATTGTATGATAGTCCTTAAATCTTTTTTAAAAATAAAGTTTTAGGGCTTTCAAAAGGTGTTAAGAGAACTAACATGCCACTTGGTTGACAAGCTAGGCAAAGAAGGTAGCAATATCCAGCTGCAATTTGCACTACTGGTACATTCTCTAGTGCCCCCAACAGAGGCTGGGGCTCCACATCATTAGGCTCAGTTTGGTGACCAAGCTTGTTATCTTTGCCCCAAGAGAATGTGTAAACTCTGCCTTCTCTGGACAATACAGCAGTGAAGAAGTTTCCAATTGCAGCTTGCACCACAAATATGTCTTTCAAAGACTCAACAGGCTGTGGAGTTGTAACTACTTTACTTCCTTGAACTCCATATTCTGCTTCACCAAAGGAATCCTTTCCAAAGGCATAAACTCTACCAGCATCACTAATCAGCATGGTCCGGCCAGCCCCAGCAGCTGCTTGGATGATCCGAATGCCTTGCAGAGATCTGCAACGTAATGGAGCTCCATTAATTCTTTTGCATTTACACAGTTTTACACTATTCGAAGCCTACTCGGTGATAATAAATATTGGCAACCTTATTTGCCGAGGCCGCCACTCTTCTTCTGTAGTTCCATGTCCCAACTGTCCTGAGCTATTGGAGCCAAAAGAGTAAACTACTCCACTTGATGTCACAGCAATGCTATGACCAGGCCCTGCAATTGCCTGTGATTTCTCCCTCCGGCAACATGCTTCCCCAGCCAGCAGAAACCTCAGAACCAATTTCCAGGAGCCCCCGCATCGTTGTTTCAAGGATTGGCGTTCTTCATCAGTCATTGGCTTAAATATAGCTCTTTTTTGGCACATATCAAGAGCAGCAAGCTCTGATATGGACAATTCATAATCAGGGGCAAAGTTTGCTGGCTGCCTAAAGAAAGAGCATGTTGCCTGGAACACAAGTTTACAAAATCAAATCAGCCAGCATTATCAATTCCAACATTTCAAAAGGAGCATCATTTACAATAGGGTTAAGAAAAAATCCACTTGCCTCTAGTTTTGCAAGATCTTGAGGGTCCAAATTACAGGCGGTAAGGACATGAAGAACAATGGAAGGATTAGCAGCTAGGGGAAATTCTCCAGGAGTGGAGTCCCCAAAGCAATGACGGACTTGTCTCTGAAATGTTGGTAAAGGAGCAGCAACAACAATAGCAGTAATTGGTTGATCAGGTATGTTATGGTATTGTATAGTTGGGGTTCCGCTGGTTGTGGCATCCATGGGCACTGCCCGAGTTTTGCAGTGCCCAAACTTGGCAAATGAGATGATGATCTAAATTGCTGACAATTAGGAAACATGGGGTACACAATGATCACTAATAAACTCTCCAATCGATCCAAAACTACCTCCTAAATTCTACAAAACTAAAAACTTTCTTTGACTTAATTAGTTCAATCTACAAAGGCCAAAATAATATCTACCTTAAATAATGGATTGATCAGCAAACTTCAAGTCTCAAACCTACAAATAGAAAAATGAAAAAAGAACCTCATAAAAAACCCTCCTTCATATCATCAGAACAAAAGAGAAATGATAAACATTTTAAACCACAAATTATGAAATCATTTTCACAAATCACAAACCGAAGGGTAAGTATTTTTTAAAACCACGTGAACAACGTTATCCAATAGGTGAGGCTCAGATTATCGAACCCAAATTAAGTTTTTGCAGAGACCGATCATTCAATAATTGGCCAAAGCCAACCAAAATAGACCCAAGTTGGATGATCCAAATTCTGACCGGTGAACCAAAATGGCAAAGCAAAGAGAGACCAAAACGGCAACAGGGAAAACTCGTGGAGATGATCAAAACAACTTAAAGTTTAAACAACGAAATTTAAGGAGGAAAACGCCGCAAGAAGAAAACTTTGAGGGCAAGAATACTAGTCCTTGATGAAAAGCATATTCCACACTCAAAAGCAACCCAGAAAAGCAAAGAATTCCCCAACAAGAAGGAGACACTCCTGTTCACGTAAACTCACTTTTAAAAAAATCAGATTGATCATTGACCTGATCAAAAATCAACCAGCCAAAGCAAAAACAAATGATCATTCACCGTTCAAGGAAAACAGGGGATATAAACCATCTTTTTCAGAAACCCAGATCATCAAAACCATCAGATAATCAAAACTGACATAGTACACTCGATCACGTAACCGTTAGAACCAGGAAATGTAAAAAGAGAATCCAAAGAAAAAAATAGAGCAGAACAATATTCTTCTTTTACTTAACAATTCTACAATCTGATCATTACAGATCAAGGCAGAAAAACAGAGTGATGAATATTACATATCACAAAGACCCATGATTCCTCAAAATCCTTCTGCATCTGTCAATAATTGAAGAGAATTTCAAAGTTTTTTCAGCCAAACAAAAAAGGAAACTGCAAAATTAAATCAAATTGGACGAACATGGAAGTGGGTATATCAAATCAGAGTCTATGCTTGCTCTGTTTTATCTAAAAGGGACTTGGAAAATGGATTGTGATTGGGATTTTAGAGAAGATTAAATAAGAAAAAAAGGGAGAGAATTTTCTGCTTTTTAATTTTTTTTTTCTTGTTTTCTTAACTTTATTGGTGTATT
Source organism: Corchorus capsularis (assembly GCA_001974805.1). Taxonomy (NCBI): domain Eukaryota; kingdom Viridiplantae; phylum Streptophyta; class Magnoliopsida; order Malvales; family Malvaceae; genus Corchorus; species Corchorus capsularis. The sequence continues at coordinate 75,871 of AWWV01013715.1, read as the reverse complement.
ATTTTTTCTAAGGAAGAGATAGAGAGTTCTTCACCTTCTTCTTCTCCATATATATATACGTCCTTTTTTTTTCTTTTGTAAAGAGATGAGGTGTCGTAATAAAACTGATATATATACTTCCCATCTGACACAATTTTTCTACACGTCAGCTTCCTTTAAACTATGGTAACTGATTTACCTCAACCTCTGGTTCTACGAAATCTGAGGGGGTGATTTTTTTTATAGATAGATTTTTTTTATTTTTTATTAATTATTATTTTTGTTTCTTCTAAAAAATGATAACTTGATAAGAAGAGAAATGGGTGAATGATATTAGGAGACCCTTCTTATCATTTCCATTTTTTACCATTTAGTAAATTTCAATGGGTTTTGGAAATTTACAAGGTTTTTTTACTTCTTTTTTATTTTTGGTTGAACAAGGTTCTTACTTACCCTTTTATAAAGTAAGTAGTACTATACTATATATGTATGTACTCTTCTTGGTGTTAAGGGTTGATATTTTGAACTGCCTCTTTCATTTTGGAACTGTTAGTACTTCTTAATCACTTTAGTCTTTATATCTATTCACAAAACTCGAACTCGAGACGTTTGTTTATGTTCTGAATTATTGTCATTAGCATTTGTATGTTGAAGAGAGTCCGAGCCAAATATGTTAGGACTGAGTCAGACAAGCAGCAAAACAAAATATGTGACAAGTTTGGCATTTTTGTTCTTTGCATTGTTGGGTATATCATATGGCATGATCAGCTGGAAAAAAAATTGGGATTACCTTTAAAACAGTAATGAAACTAAAATTTGCAGCAAAGAAAATGAGAAATGAGTAACTGTCAGCCTTATTTTTTCAGAAGAAAGATAGTTCCAATTCCAATCAGGAAAAACTAGACGTGTGAACCAAGGAGTTTAGCCTTTGTGAAAATCTACAATACAAAAAAGGGTTAGAAAGGGTCCACATACTTCAAATTATGTACTATCAGAAAGGTTGCTTCATTTGCAACCTTAATTTGCAAAATGAAAATCATGTAGTATATATATATGGATGCAATCAGTAGAACCAACTATATATCAGATCATTGACATGGATTTAACTCTGCAACTTTCATAATTAATTCTTAATGCTCTGCTTCACATTTTCAAATAAATCAAAATGATTGCAGAAGGTTCAACTGAATCAATATCTGTTTATAGAGAAATGGAAATGGAATCTTACCCTTTTCCAATTGGTAAATGTTTTCCAACATCTGCAGATGCTGTTGTTAAGACATGTTCTGCATTGTAGTTTGCTTTGTCTTTGAAAAGAACAAAAACCCAAATCTGGATTAGTTATATAGTTACTGTTTCAAGGCATGCAAAGGATTTTCCTGTCCACTAAGAGTTCCACATATTTGTTCAACTTAGATATGGATTGCAATTGTTGAAATTGTATAAGATATCCCAATATGCCAAAAAGTCTATCTTTTACTATATAAAGGATACTGATATATACATACATAACTTGCACAAACACAGATCAGTTTTGCTGGTTCTAATATTTCCAGAGTCCCTTTCATTATAAGCTCCTCCATCCTTTTCTATCATATAGGGTGGTCATTGGGGTCAAACTATATAAATATCCAAAAGGAATGGAATGGAGGTGAACCTAAAATCAAATATATGATGATTATTAGGTGCAACTCTAAAGTTCTTTGAGTTAAGATTCTTTAGAGGTGAGAAAGAAAGAAGTAGGTAAATGAGCTTTAAAGAATGATCTAAAAATAGAAAATTAACAAAGTAAAACCAAAACTTCAAACCCATTTTGCAGATAAATTTTTATGACCGACAGAGATATTATTAGAAAAACCTATTCATCTGGCATCTGAAATTAGGAAAAAAAATGGGGTTTTGATTTTTGAAGAAGGGGAGGTAAAATGGTAAAAGCAGCTTTGAGTGGACCTATCCATCAATGTGCCATGTGTTAAAAGAAACATACACACATCTTCATTAGCTGTCATTTGTTAATTTAAAGGAAATAAGAGCCTTTTATGATGCTGCAGCAACATCCTTGAAAAGCAGAGAAAATGACTTGTTTTTGTTGTTCATGCTCTAATTGAATCTTGCATGCACTGTAAATTTCTGCATGTAAGAAAAGAGCTTAATTATTAATGTTGCTTTTGTAAAAATTCTTGCCAAATTTTTACTATGCAGTAAAGGGAAATTATTGTCTTCACCATGTCCTTTTTCCAATTAAGTTTTGCTCAAGGCAGCTATCAGAGAAATAAAAGCTACTACCTAAATTCTAATTATGGTAATCAATTCTTTTACCTAAATTCCATGCTAAGTCTTCTATATATAATTTTTTTGCTACATGTCTTTCTATATATAAATTAACTAAAAAACTAAGCAAAATATACAGATAATAGTATATTTGCTTGCTATTTTTGTTTTTTGAAGTTTCGAAATCCCGGTAATGTTATATAATTAGGTCTCGACTAATTTGGAGTTGAGACTTGAGTCGTGTTGGACTCAAACATAAAATGCTATACTAATGCTTAAATTTATGTGCTTTTGATCTTTGATTTAGCCAAAAATTATATTAGTAATGTATTATAAGCCAATAATACTTCACTATTGAGTGTATATATATATGCTCAACTGAGATCACTAGTGCTTCAATTAATTAAACTATTTGGGGGTTATTTATTAATTCTTCAAGCACTGGAAGCATCTTTAGTTAACATTATCATCACTATCAGAAAAACCTAAGGGGAGAATATGCTCAAGTATGTGTCTAAAAATTATTGGTCTCTAATCTTTTTAATTATTTGGTTATATATTGCTCCTTATTTGGAATACTCAAATAATGAGAAGGGTCGATGGGGTCAACTTCATCATCCATTATTTTGCAAGATCTTTTTTTTAATCCAACTTTATAAAATAACCAAGTTTGAAGTAGACTTGATCAATGTCCTCTTCTTGAGAGAAGTTTGTATCTATATAAAAGGAGCTGAATAATGATTAAATTAAATATTACTCATCCTCTAATCTTTTTCTTTTTCTATATGAAGAAACAGTTAATTGGCGGTTAATGAAGAGACAATGGATTTTTGACATGAGAACAAAAGTAATACCTTAAGGGGCCGTTTGGCATCACTTCTGTTTTTTTGTTTTTTGTTTTTGTTTTGCTTTTGTTTTGTTTTTGCTGCGCTGTTAATTTTTTTGAAGCAAAAAACATGTCTGGATATATAATTCTGTTGTGCGTTTTAAAAAACTGTAAACATGAAACATGTTTGGTTGGTAAAATTTGGTCGATAAAATGTTGATGCATACTCTTTTTATCATTTTTTTTTCTCAAAATTCTATTTTAATGAGTACCATAATATCGTGAGAGCAAAATGTAAAACAATGAATCCAAGGGAATCGTAAATGATAATATGATAAGGCAAAGAGGCATTTGATCAATAAAAATGGCAGTTCAAGTTGCAGGCACAAGCCACCATGAAGATTTATCCTAGCATTTGTTTCTCATTTTGTTAATGAGTAATAGATGTTTTCTCATTTTGCTAAACTCTTCTAAAACGAAATTAAACATCAACCACATCATAAGAAATGACATTCCAACAAACTCTGGCTAGTAAGAATGGCTGCATTAACTTCACTTGCTGTCTTAAGGCGCTGGGATATGTCCATAAGCTCTCCAACAGGGCAATTAGAAGCATCTTCAAAAGCTAGGAGGGCAACAGTCCTCTCCAACTCTTCTAAAAAGCTTTGATTTTCTTCTCTCCTAGGTGCAAGCTCCTTCTGCGCAAACTCCAGGACTTCTTCGACTTTTCCATTTCGAATCAATTCTATCAATCTCTACTGTTGCAGATGAAAAAAGAGTTGGGGATTTGTATCCAATATCTCAGGATTTAAATCGTTAACCTTCTCAATTGCATCCTCAACATTTCCGCATTGTACAGCCTTTTTGACAGCCATACGATCTGTGATTGTTGCAAGATCGATATCTGGTTCAGTGCCATTCTGCAAAATACATGGCTTAAAATTCATGCCGGTGCAATAGATGAAGGAAAACAAAATCTAGGTAGAGAATCTAGATTCAAAAAGAAGAGCTCGACGGGAATCATAATCAATGAGGAGCAGAACGTTTTGAAATCGTAATCAGACAGGGAACCTGAAAGCAGATCACTTGAAAATTAAAAAAAAGAAAGAAAGAAGAAGAAACGAGATAACAGAGATAAAAGGGGAGAAAATATGTAGCAGCGCCTTAGTTTGGACTCGAAGTGTGGATCTCATTAAAAGGCACTATTCATCAGCGTGTTTTCTGTTGCCAAAACATTTTGGAAATTGTTGAAAGCACGAAAATCATGCTTCCAAAAATTTCGAAAATTCTGATTTTGTTTCCTAAAATTTGGAAACAAAAACACCAAGCCAAACAAGTTTCCATGTGTTTTGTTTTCAAAAAATAAAAATGGCAACAAGAAAACAAAAATGGCAACAATGCCAAACAGGCCCTTAGGATGCACCATAATTAAAGGTGGGTTTTGATTGGAATCATCACTAGCGATCAGCAAAACACTATCAAGGGAACTTTTCTTAGAAAAAGAGGGGAAAAAGTATTTCCCTTGGAGAGATGAACATTAAATTCTGATAGTAAAAAGGATCAACTACTACTTATATCGTGGTTTGCTGATGAAGTGTTATACTAATTATATTTCAAGTGATCAAGATTTAAATCCGAACAACTTCGAGAATAAGAAAGAATCCCAAAATCCCGATTTCAATTTTTAACTTCTTAAAACATTGCATTGTTTCTCTCTCCGCTTTCAGAGGATTTCGATAAATTAAGTTTGATCAAAGAGAAAAGAAGCTTGAGGAAGACTCCATTAGCATGTGTGTGCCAGAGGTTGAAGATCTAAAGTTTAAGGTTTTGAAATCTTTTGCAACCATTATAATAAACTTTGATGAGTGTTTCCCATTGTATGTCACATAATTGCGGACAAAAAACCCATATGTATTTGGTGTCGCCAACTAGTAAAGCAGTGTTACAAGTAATCATATTAAATTGTTTAAATGTACCCAATTCCGAATTCACCTTGAAAAAAAAGGAAAGCACAACAATAAAACATGATTCATGTGCTTTACTTCATGCGAAATTCTCAGCCTTGTCTCTCTTTTCACACTGCAATGTCACCGTTTGACCATTTGCCCTGTAAATTTGAAACCAATTTCTCCTTGCTAATAACATGTTTATCCAACAGTAACCAATTGATCGAAGATGCTGGGGATTGGTGACATCAATCCCGAGCAAGATATGAGATTTAGTGACGGTTCCTTATATGGGGAACATCAATTCTAACGAAAAATGAAAGCAAGCTAAATTGGGGTACAACGATGGTAGTGACCCATTGGTAGTAATTTCTAATGTTGAGATAAAAGACTTCGAACTCTTATTCTTTCACCAGAAAGTAAAAATATAGACGACCCTACTAATTCTTAGAATCTTATAAGATCGGCCAAGGTGACAAAATAGTTAATTATGTCGCCATGAATATCACATTTTTTTGCTTATATAATGATGGGAAATGTATAAATTTGAAGCATGTGGAATAATGCTATTGAATTAGAAAATTGCGAGTAAGATAGGTTCAAGTTGTTGTCTAGACCGAAAAGGAATATAAAATTCCATGCAAAGAGGAATATTGGACGGTTAGGATTTATCTAGCAAAGCCTGAATTATTGGGCGACATAGGGAAATGGCAACTTTATTTTTCTTTTTCCAAATTGTGATGAACAGATGATAGGACATACATAGTCAACTTGTCAATTTTAAATAAAGTCTATATCACTAACATAACCGAACTAACAAGTTACTATTGTTTGTTTATTTTTCCAATTATTTAAGTTTGTCAAATTTTGAATATTTAATCACTCAAATTAAGTGTTCGATTATGTAAATAATAAGCATTGTGAGAGTTTTTTCATAATTAGAATCCGATCCAGTTCGATTCTATGCTGAGACTTAATGTGATTACGAGATATCATCGATATACTTGTACTAAAAAACTAATTAATACTCAAAGTTCGATAATGGGTCATTCCGCAACATAACTAGTCTTTTTCATTTTCGTAACAAGAAGTTTGTAATGGTAATGGTGACTTCAATTGTGTTTTAATAAACCCTGCAACTCTGCAAGTGAGGGAGGGGACCAAAGCCGCAAAATAATTTGATAGTGAGAGATCTTTCTTGTCACGCCTGTAACTTCCATGCACTTAGTAAAAAAAGATGTGTAAGAATGTGCTCATCGTGTACGCCAAGTCACCCCTATTATTTCTTTTGATATATTCCCAGCCTCTTTATCTGTCTCGTGAAAGGTGTTTTGCGTCGGTTGCTTCATTAGGCTTTTTCTTCGGGATTAAAAAGTCTTAAACAAGCAAGGACACATAAGTTTCTTACTCTTCTTTTTCCTGGATTTTCTGGACAGGAACAAGGTCATAGTAACTTGACAAGATCATAGTAATAGTAAAAACAACATAATAGAAACTCAAACATTTTTTGCATAGAAAATGGCATAAAAAGAACTTTAATTTATATACAGAATAATCATTTGAACGAATCAACCATGTTTGAGCACTTACAACAGGCCTCCAAAACCTTATATGTATATTGCTTGTTTAGCTGTTTCTGCAAGAGTGCCGGGTATAGACCAGATATCGCCATAGGGCAACATATGCTCTCCATTTCAAAATGTTAATAATGGTTGATGAGCTGCAGAGACTTTGGATGGAGCAAAGAGCATCATTCTGCTCCATGTAATCAACTTAACAGGCAAAAAGCAATTGGTCCTGTCACTCTTGGTTGAATTCAGGTACTGACTTCATTATTACCATGTTTCTCTTTTTCCTTCACTCCCTCCTGGCTTCCTGTGTGTCTTCTTCAGAATATTTGTTATCTGTTGTGGCCGTATTCGTGTATGCCTTTTCCTGAGATACAATGTAATTCAAAGCAACTTAAAAGTTTGAAATATAGTAGTGATATAAAAGTGAAAGATACAATGTAATTCAAAGCAATCAACACAGAGAGTCTTTTCCGATATCCAGCTCTTCCACTTAAGATTTATACCTAAAGGACAAGTGTGAATACAACTTCTACATTTGATCATCTGTCTGCTCCATTTCCCAGAAATTTTAAGATTTTTATAAATAAAGGATGGATGGAATACTAAGGCAGTTCATGCCATTTCTAAAGAACTTAACCAAAAGAAAATTTTACTCCATTAGTCTTTGGAGGCTATATGCAATGATGAATTCTGCTTAAAATCCAAGAAGACACTATTGAAGGATAAATCCAAAGTTGCTATAAAACTATGTTTCAAGTTAACTGAACATCCACAGATTGCAAACTACAAGTCAAACATAGGGGGAGATCTAAACATTTGATTGCTTGCCCTATTAGCAGATTTGATCTGAGTTGATTTCTCACTCTATAAATAAGAAGAAAAAAAAATTCCTTGGACCACCTTGAATTTCAGCAGCCTAGAATATTTTGTGAGCAAACTAACAGTCATACCTTCTCTACATGTTCCAAAGAATCATTGTTCTCGCTTGACGAGGAAGCCTTCTTTTGATCTTCCTTTAAGTCCTGGTTAGAGATGTCACCATTCACGACTCCATTTGAGGAATCTAGGCCTGAAACAGGTTGAAAATTTTCATTTTTTTCAGTGCTTAAGCCAATTCCAGCACCATTTTCTTTGTCAATGATGCTGCCCTTTATCTCAAGCCCTTCATTTGCTGATTGATCAGCTTTAGCTGCTGCCTCTTGAGCTTTCCTCGCCTCTTCTTCTCTTTGCTGTCTTCTTTTAGCCTCTTGCTCCTTTAGCATTTTAAATCTGGAAGAGATAAAACAGAAGCTATAAGCAACTGAAGTTACAAGAAATGCCATTTCCACTCAGCAAATTAACAGTACCTTTCACCAGGGCGCGGCCCCTTTGGTGTCAACTTTTCTTCTTGTTTGGCCACCGTTTTGGTGGCATTCAATTCAGAGAGAGACTTCTGAAGCCGGGCTTGCTCTTGCTTGATGATATCATCATTAAGTTGCTTTGCAGGATTCTTTGCACCCCCTAGCTTTTGAAGCCATACTTGTTGTGCTGAACTTAATATGTTATTTGTCAACCTGCAAATACATAGTGGAGGTTAAGAAACATCAGCAAAGTTTTGATAGGAGTTAAAACTTAAAAAAAAAAAAAAAAAAAAGAGGCAATGTAACACAACATTTGCGCATCTTAAATTAAAGGGCTTTGCATCTCCTCACCAATATAGACTTAGACCAGAAGGAACTGAAAGAGCAAAATAACCAATCATGAGAGGGAGGAATTTCGTCAGGGCTTGAGAGCTCTTCATATTAGGATCATTGCTCTAAGAGAAGTTTCAAAACAATAGATAAAAAGTTAGATAATACACTAACTCAGTTATAGCCTCAAATCATGTAGTCTACTCATCGTGAAGCTAAGAGCTTCCTAATCATCTAGAAACCAGATGGAAATAAGTCAAAAACAATTAGCAATGTGAAAGCCATCAGAATTAGAAGAATCACAATCATCAAGATCAAAACATTAAAAAGAAAAGATAAAATAAAATATAAATCAAATGGGTTCACAATACAGATTTTCATGGCTGAGAATTGAGAGTATTAAATATTTATGATACGTTTCTTCTTAGAAATAGACACAGAGTGCATTTTCCTCAAGAGTCGAGAAAGTTACAGATAACTTAAATATGCAAACTTGAAAATTAATGTGCCTCTGCAAATTATTCTAATTTTCACTTGCAAAAGCTTTTTGAAGCATGCCATATAGAACAAAGTGTAGGCACTCCTCAAATTATAAATAATATATTTTGACAAAAAAAATGTCTTGGAAGAGGGAATGCAGTAGTAAGTTTCATCAATTGTAAAAGAACTAACATAAAATCAGGTTAGTTAATTCGAGTGACTGACCTGTGCTGATTGCATGATTTGAACAGAAATGTACTGTGTAATAACCAGCAAAACAGGTAAAACAAGATATGCCAATGTATCTGACCAACCAAGGGGTGGGTGTCCATCCTAAGAAAAAAACCATAAAACCAGGAATCATGATAAACACAAGCACTTTCAGATAAAAAGTTTTACGATTAGGCAAGAGATGTTGAACTACTTATACAATGTAATAAGTGTGTGTGTGTGTGTGTGTGTGTGTGTGAATAAACTGTAATAATATCATAAGGCACTTACTACAAAAGGGAAAAGCCAAGAGATACCACTGCCATTCTGTCGAGCGGCGATTGTAGTTGGACCAGCTAGGGATGGTATCCAAAAGAACCCTTCTGAGAGGAGTCCCTTAACAAAAGATGCAAACATACAATCAGGCATGAGAAATAGCTGAAGGCAATGGAGGATCAAAATTAGTAAACCAACATAAATGGCATGCTACCTCATCTGCCACATTTGAAAGGGCTCTATAAAGGCCAATCCACACTGGAATTGTGGCAAGAGTAGGCAGGCATCCTGTGGAGAGAAAACAAAGAAAAGCTCATGTAAATCAGTCACCAGCGAAGTATGAAGTACAAAAGATGCTGTAATATGAGAAGATGAAATAAGCTTATAGGAAGAAAAGCATGGACTAAAAAAATATGCTATAAATGGAAAATGACATAAGCGTGCACAAAGAAAATAGATGCAAAGATCAATTTGATGCTCTATATTTCTATTTTGCGTGAAGTAGAATTGTAAACATGCCTAATTAACAATGGCCAAATGGGCATTATATCAGATTCAGAAGATATTTTGATTAATTATTGAATTCCCCATCAAAGATACACACATGCACAATTGCACATACACCAAAGGAAGTCTAAAACATCCTTAATCCCCTGCAATAGAGATAGAACATAATGGAAAAAGAAAGATACCGTCAACAAAGATGCTGAAAGTAATAGAGAAAAAAGAGCAATTTAAAACAGAACGCATGTAATAAGTGGAATCTAATTAAGATACAAAATCAATAAGGTCTTGTGATGTGAGCAAGTTTTATCATGAGTACCTGCTAATGGGTTTATCCCAGCCAGTTTATACAATCTAGCAGTTTCAAGCTGAATTCTCTCCTGCAGGTATAAATGAAATATAGCTTAATGATTGGCTTCAGCACCCCCTGAAACTACGTCAAACAATCCAATGAAGTAAATATTTAACATATTGCCCTTTTCATTTTGCTTTCTTTTTTCCCCCACTAATTCAATGACCATTCATTAGGATAAATAGCAACTAAAACTATGAGCTAATTCTACATCAACCAAGTACTACAGAGCATAAATATAATGCAAAATTTTACCTGGTCTCCAGCATACCGCTGCTGAATAGCCTTTATCTGAGGCTGTAACGAACGCATGGCCATTGCAGATTCTACCTGTGCCCAAGAAGAAATTTTTAGAATACATTCCCAAAACTCAAACCACTTCTTCCTCTATGAAAGTAAAAGCATTTAAATAAAATAAAACATACATAATCCAAATAACAAATAGTACACAATATTTCCACTAGTTATTTGATTTCATCTAATAAACAAACCTGTTTCCTAGTCAAAGGAAATGTAGCTGCTTTAACAAGCACAGTCAGAAGTATAATAGCAAAACCGTAGGCGTAGGGAACATGCAAAGCCGACAACCCATCTTCTAAAACCTGAATAAATTCAAAAAAAGAAGCATAAATTCAATACCCAAACTTAGAAATCAAAGAAAAAGAAAATCTTTTTTTTCTTGTGAGTTACCTTCAAAATAGTTTCCATGGCGTTGGTAATACCCGAAAGCCAATCATTGTTTTGCTTAGTAGCAGTGGTCGTAGTAGTAACAGTGTCGGAAGCAGAAACGGCAGCGTCGGCAACCGTATAAAAAAGGTTCTCAGCTCTACTAAACAGCTCACTGAAAACACCATGGAAAGCATCCGGGTCGGGGAAGAGTCCCGGTTTGAACCCGAATTTGGCCACATGTAAAGAGCCCCGAAGAAATGGTCTTTGAGCTGAGAAACCTGAAAATTGAGTTCGGTTTAAGAGAGGATTGGGGAGTCCGGTTCGGTCAACAAAAGGAGATAGGGCGAGGGGCATGTTCGGTCTGAACGAGAGAGAAGCGGCCATTTTAATTTCTTTACTATTTTTGTTTTAAATCTTTCTATTGAAAGCACCCAAAAAAGAAAAAAATGAAATTGAGGGAAACCCTAGTTGCAGAGGTTTTTGTCAAAATGGTCTCCTGGGTTTGAGGGGGATGACCGAAGATATAAATGAGAAAAATAAACTAACGGGAAAACATGAGAAGTTGATGGATGGGCATACAAAAAATATCTTAGAAAGGAAGAAAAAGGCTTTAAAAAAATGTAAAATTGGGAATTCAGAAATGAAACAAAAAAAAAATACAACATCTGTTTTTTCTATCTTTTAGGCACGTGGACAGTGACTAGAAGGTAGAGATAGGTTGTAATTAATAGGGTAATTAAACCTATTATTAATTTTATGTACAAGACTCTCATTAAGTGACATTTGGTATTTGGTTTCTTTCACAAGTGTCAATAGTTAATTTTCTAAATGTTTTAATTTTCTAAATGTTTTGTTTATTATATTTGTATTCATTTAGTTTGGAAAAATTAAAAGACATTCATCACCTTTTCTATATAAAATAAATTAGCAAATAATTATAAATTAATTTATTATGAATATACATGTATATTGTGTATGTCCGTGAATCTAATTAAAGCATGGATAAGATTGATGATTTGGTTCATTCATACACATATACCTATGTGCTAAGTTCATCCCCTTATATTTATGGTGATGTATCTATATGCCTATAAATAGGTCACTCACTTTGTTATGGAATAAAATGCATGAGAACAATTTCTTCCATTCTTCATATTTTCTTCTTCTCCATATTCTATTGTCTCTCTATTGTCTTGTCTTTTACATGCTTCAATTTTACTCCATTGCTTTGTTTTGTTATCATTTCACAACAAAATTTGATTTCTTAACTGAATTTTCTTAAAAGAATTTATAAAATAAAACAGCCGCACGCGAAGCGCGGTCGGGAAGTTCTAGTTAAGAGTTAAGACTATTAAGGAGCAATTGTAATTGAAAAAACAATACACTTAGTTGAGTTTGGCTCCCGACGGCCGTGATTAACCTTTGCTTTCTAAGCTTTTTCTAGCTCTGGATGGGAGTAATGGATAGCCTTTGCCTCCAATGCCATTTTTAACTCCACTGTGAATCTGTGATAGATAAGATTTATTCTGCCTTTCGTGTCGTTTCTGGCCCCTGTGATAGATTTTGGCATCTAGGCCATTTTTAGCCCACAATGACTGTGATAGAAAACCTTTGTCTTCTTGGCCATTTCTAGGCCACGATGGAGGTAATGGATAGTCTTTGGCTTCCAGGCCAGTTTTACTTTTTAGCTCCAAATGGCCGTGATAAATAAGATACCTTTTGGTTTTCGTGTCATTTTTGTCCCTTCATGACTGTGATAGATAATCTCTCTATGAAATTTTGGTATCTTTCCTATTGAATTCTAATAATCTACTTATGAAATTTTGGTAATCTCCCTATGAAATTTTGAATTCCATGTCGTTCCTGACCCTTTGGCTTACGGATAATTTCTGGCCTACAATGATCGTGATAAATACCCTGTCTTTTGGGCCGTTTCTGGCCCCTGATGGTTGTAATTTAAGTCTTAGGCATCAGGGCTGCTTTGTTGACCTCTGATGGCCGTGATGGATAACCTTTGCCTTCTAGGCCATTTCTAGCCATCGATAACCGTAATGGATAACCTAGGCTTCGAGGCCATTTTCTGACCCTAATGGCAGGGATGGATAAGATACCCTTTGGCTTTCGTGCCATTTTTTCCCTTCCATGGCCGTGAAGGATAACCACTTTATGTAACTTCGGTAATCTCCTCGTGAAATTTTGGACCCTCGTATGAAATTTTGGTAAACTCTCTATGAATCTTGGTAACCTTCTTATGAAATTTTAGTAATTCGCTATTAAATTTTGGTAACCTTCCTATGTTTTTTTCTAAAAAAAAATTGGTAACTACACTATGAAATTTTGGTAACTTCTCTATGAAATTTTGGTAACTTTCCTATGAAATTTTGGTAACCTCTCTATGGAATTTTAGTAACCTTCTTATGAAATTTTGATAACCCCACACTATAGAATTTTGGTTACCTCCCTATTAATTTTCTTATAAAATTTTGAAAACCACACTATGAAATTTTGGTAAACTCCTTATGTAATTTGGTAACGTCACTAAGAAATTTTGATAATTTTCTTATGAAATTTTGGTATTCTCCTTAGGACATGAAACACAATAATCATAACCGTATCTAACACTACAAAACACGAACCATGATTAGTCAAACCTCAACATGAATAAACAGCTCTCATATCGTGTCCTGTTGTATTGTATCATATACAAAATTGCTAAGTCTAATCTTCTATGAAATTTTGATAATCTCATTATAAAATTTTAATAAACGAACACTATGAAATCAGGGACTAGATTCTTAGCCGTGCCAATGCAAATATAGGCTTTGCTTTGATCTTTAGGGTTCAGATGCGCTGCTTGGGCTTAGGACAGGCAAGCCTAGATTTTGGGCTCCATTTCCTGTATAAAGCCCATTGGAAAAATTTCTGTACATGGGCCCATTCCTAAAATGGTTGTGAGGCAATTTTTATTGCTTTGGTACAGCTAACTTTGAAGCAATTAACTTGAGCAAAAACAAGAAATGGATCAATTTCTTTAATGCTATGTTTGGGAAATGATCAATTTCTACAATTGTGTAACGACTTAATACACATTTCTGTGTAACGACTTAATAAACATTTTCCTCCTGAAGTTGTAGTGTTTGGACGTTTTGTCCCATGGACTTCAATTTTGGTCATTCTACCTATGAACTTCAATTTTGGGACATTTTACCCCCTCAACCTAACGGCTCTGTCAAGTCGCTGACGTGGCAATGCCACGTGGCATTTCTGTGTCACGTGGCAATGCCATTCAACAACTTGACGGAGCCGTTAAGCTGAGGGGTAAAATATCCTAAAATTGAAGTTCATAGAATTAAATGTTCCAAAATTGAAGTTCATGGGACAAAAAGTCCAAATGCTACAAGATCAAGGAGGAAAATGATACATAAGTCATTGTGTAACTTGTACGGAGGATGAATTTTACTAACTAAACATAACAAGTTAACAACATAGAGAATTGAATACGTGTTTATTTCACAACTCAAATCCTCAACTTTAAATTGAAGTTTGCAAATGCTACTAAGTTTCCTGGTTTAACTTTGGCATAAATGAGTAACTTAAAAGAAGTGGAATGCATGAATTTGACTTTGCTTATACAGTCCATTAACCATTTTATGGGCTAAATTAATTAATGTTTCGATTCCAAACGCAAGCTTAATCTCACTGTTTAGTGTTTACAAGTCCAGATACGAGAACAATTGAAGGAATTAATGTTCACAAATTGACGTCAAAGAAGAGTTATATGTGACAGGGAGCGCGATAAGAAAACTGTGGTGGGGTATTCAACATGAGGTCCATATCTCACCAATCACACTCTTTGGATAAGAGAAGAATCCACAAACCTTATTTCTATTGGACATTATTTGATTCGCTTCGCATCAAATCTATATTCCAAACCCAAAACTGAAACTGAAACCCCATTTCTCTTCCACTCAAAAAAGTATCATCATCAGCAGCAGCAGAAACTAAGCCAAAGAAATCCAGAATCAAATGGCAGCAAGCGTAGCAACAATGGCCATGCTCAACGCAAAATGCTTAAGCATCAACTCAACCAAAATGATGAACCCAACAAAGCCAACTTCCAAACCCATTTCCCTTCTCTCCATCCAAAACCTCCCCAAGGGTCTCACCATCTCAAAACCAGACCTCCCTTCCGCTTTAACCGGAACCGCCATTGCTGGAGCTTTCTTTTCCACCTTGAGCGCCTGCGATCCCGCCTTTGCTGCACAGCAGATTGCTGACATAGCCGCCGACGGCGACAACCGTGGGTTAGCTTTGTTGCTTCCGATCATCCCGGCCATCGGTTGGGTTCTCTTCAACATCCTCCAGCCGGCACTGAACCAGCTGAACCGGATGAGGAGTACCAAGGGTGTGATAATCGGGTTGGGACTCGGTGGGTTGGCCGCATCAGGGTTCGGTTCAACACCAGAGGCATCGGCCAGTGAGATCGCCATGATTGCTGATGCTGCATCTGACAACAGGGGAACTCTGCTTCTGTTTGTTGTGGCTCCAGCTCTTCTTTGGGTGGCTTACAACATCCTGCAACCGGCTTTGAACCAGCTTAACAGGATGAGGTCTGAGTGATCAAAAAGATATGTATAATATAAATCTGAATTTTGGTAATTTGGGGTGTGATGGCTTGTAAATTTACCTGTTATTGCACCTTAATTAATGTTGATCAAACTTAATTTATTTCTTAATTTCCTCTGCTTTTGAACTGTAATTATATGTCTGAAAACTCAAAATACATTTTATATCTATATGAATTTTTTCCCCTTTTAAG
This sequence comes from Corchorus capsularis, assembly GCA_001974805.1. Classification (NCBI taxonomy): domain Eukaryota; kingdom Viridiplantae; phylum Streptophyta; class Magnoliopsida; order Malvales; family Malvaceae; genus Corchorus; species Corchorus capsularis. Next base: position 60,298 of record AWWV01013715.1, on the reverse strand, counting down.
AAAATATAAATTACTGAATAGAGCAAATCTGACTGGGCATAATAAGATGAAAGTCTTGAAGTAAAAAAGTATATATGAATTTTGTTAATTTTGTGTTATGGCATGTAATTACCTGGCAGCTTAATGTTAATAAAACTTTATTTGTCCCTTTTCTTTAAAACAACTTTAATTAGTGATTAAGTCCTCAAATTGAAATATATGGTGATCAAAATCAAACATTGTCTAGGATACAGCTTTCTTCATGATAAAAATTTAAGGCAGACATTACATTACATTAAGAAACGAATTGGATCATTTTAACAAATAATAACACCCAATTTCCAAATGGTTCATTTTTAACATACAACAGAGAAAAGGATTAATTCATTATTTCTGATTGATATCAGAAAAGTTTGGCCATAAGCCGCCTATATTCATGTTTAAAAATTCTTTGATCGACGTTAAGTGGTCGGCATTTCGGTTCGTAGCCAGTGGAAAGGCAGAGCCCCGGTAAACCGCAACGACAAGTGCCGCAGCACTCTGTATGACGAAAGAAGCAGACGGTGCCAAGAGAGAGACATTTATCAGTATCACGGCCGAATAGGCGAATACATATTCAAAAGCAGTTTTATTGGCATTATTTTCGCGCAGGCGGCTAGGATTATAGTTAGTACCACCTACGGTCGGGCGCGGACATGATTATCACTCCAAAAATCATAACCACACCCACAACAAACACAATAAAACAGTAAGTGGCAGTGCAACGAATATATAATCCTGGCCCAACTTATGAAAGGAGGTGCCATGAGCAAAGGATGTACATCTTGTTTTGACGGTCAACTGACAAAAGGTGCAACATGGAAACACAAACATATATAGTCATAAGAAAGGTTGACCTATACTGACCTGATCGGATGAAGCAATGTCAACTTCTCAATAAACTAACATTCATGAGCTATATAGGACATATTTGCAAAGACTGAAGATTAATGACTTAATACTTTCAAAAAGCCAAATAGTATTTGATGGTTTCACTTAATTTGTAAAGCAACCAGCCTATCAGTTATAAGGCGACTGGGTAGATTATGCTCTATAGCTCCACAAAAAGCTAAAATGAAAAATAAAAACCACACATGATTAAAAAGAAAATAATGGTGTTGGCAGCTTGTCACTTACCGCATGGAACTCTCAATGTAAGTCTAAGAAGAAATTTGGGCAATTGCAAAACATACCTCCATTGGCAAACAGTTCAGCGTTTCCTCATTTCCTACTTGAAGGGACGGGAGGTGTCCATATATAATTGTATATCCATACATGGGAGTGGAAAACTGATTTCATGTTCATATGCTCATCGAGTTGAAATTGATGAAAAGAAATTGAAAAAGAAAAAATTCCAGGAAGAACCAAAGATAAACTTTTCAAATTTAATAAACAGGAGGCCAACTTCAAGACATACATAATCAGGTCGCTTGCTGGTTGGTAGGGGTGTCCAACGGTCCGGGTCGGTCTCAATGCAGAACCGAGGGAACCGAAGCAATATTATTGGGACTGAAGACCGACCCGAGATAGCTTGGGACCGACTTATGAGCTGCATTCAAATAAATTTTGACAAATCAAACATAATCAAACATAGAGGTCAATACTCACTAGCTAACTATACAACAAAATACATGTGTTCTAGAGCAGTTTTATTGGCATTATCATCGTCGTCGTCGTTAAGGCGGGAAGTAGGCTTATCCTTGGCGCCATTTTCATCGCGGCGGGCAACATCATGGTGATCCTTAGCATCATTCTTGTGCAGGCGGCTAGGATTATAGTACACCCTACGGCCGGGCGCCGACATGAACATTAGCAGTCCAAAAAGCATAACCACAAACACAACAAACACAATAAAACACTTATCCTCTCCCTTCATATTTTTCTTGGGAAATTGCTTGTGTTGTTGTGTATATATGTTCGTGGTTGCTTTAGCATTTGGGTCCAAGTTCTTTTTTTAATTCTCTGTACTAAATCAACTCGAATTAAGAAACTATCATAAATAAACCATCTACCTACAAAATACACAAATAAACCAAATTAGAAACTAAACTCATATTCCGTGAGACTTGAATCCAAGACCTCACGGTTCAGGCACGGTACACCTACCAGTTGAGATAACAACTCGGGTGCGGGTCCAAGTCCTTTAATTTACACAGAAAAAGCTGAATGATATATATGTTGTTTTGGTTACTTTTGGCTTTTTAATTAGTTGATTATTAATTAATTACTTTTAGTTGTATATAATACGCAAGTTTGTATTCAATTTTGTAATTGCAAACCAAAATTTGTTATTTTGTTATGTATATAATTTGTTTTTCTTTTAATTATTACTTCCAAGATTAAAATTTGTTATTTTGTTATGTATATATTTTGTCAATTGTACCCCATTAACCCTTTTTCCTAATTTAATCTCTTATTGTTTTGCTGTTAATTCTACCTTTTAAAAAAATTATTTTGTTAGTACTTCTAAATTCTAATCATAAAAGGGAAATTAAAAGAGTTTTTTTTGCACCTTATTAAGTATGTGATGCCAAATAAATGAAAGATATATAGTTCCGTTAATGTAATATACATCATAACGGGAAAAAAAGTATTAAAAAAAAAGTTTTTCAACTATTTGAAATACTTCAAAAATGGTCGATCGGCCGTCGGCGATCACAACTCACAAATGGTATTTTAAAAAAAAAAAAGAATGGTCACAAATGTCTAAGAAATAAGAACCCACGAAGATCTCCAAAGAAATTAGTTGCGGTCACAATCGGGTAAAGGAAAAGGGTATTTATTTGATACACCGGCAGTATAAATTTTGAACTCCACAAGCGGGTTATGGAATTGACACATATTTATTTTTTTTAATTAATTAAATTTTAAATATTTCAATATAGTCCCTAAAGACACACGTCATGCTTCAGGACCTGCTTATGTAGTCTGCTAAACTCTATTAACGGTGTATTGTATAATTTGTCAAAGGAAAATACCGAATATATATAATAATATTGGACGAGAATATATAAATATATATATATCGAGTGACTTGCACCTGTTAATGTGCTTCAAATTAAATAGTTAGCTGCACTAAAGGCAAAGTTGTGAAGAGTATGATGTTTGCCTAATTATAATGTCAATCTCTTAATTTATAGTGGGAAGTATAGAATAGATGGCTGTTATTTATTTATTTATATTTATATACTATACACTTTTCGAAAATAGAAGAGATATCATATACATGAATAAAGGGTTACATATTTACTTGTTTCATTTAAAATTGTGATGAGATGTACCAAAAAAATTTATAATAGAACATGATAGTCTTCTAATTGAAGATTTTTAACTATACACATTTCGACAATATAAATTCTTGTGAAGCGAACAATTTGATGTATGCAATTGCAAATTAATGCCCCACTAAGAGAAAAAGTGGGTAATAGTTTTCCATCAGTCTGATATTAGAGTCTACATACCGACTCCTCCAAATTGCATAAAATGGGTCCCTTAATTGTGTCACCTTTATTAATTGGCTTTGTATTATTTGATTTTTTTTTTGAGGTCATGAATTTGGTCTATTCTATTTATATAGGATTTGGATAAGAAAGAATAATACTATATATATATACTCACATATAGGTGATGTGGTGGATTATGGAAACTCTGCCACTCTGGACACGTTTTATCCAGCTAATTATAATTATGCCACATGCACCGGAATTTTGAATCTTCCCTACCTTTGCTTTCCCTTCGCCAACTACCCAGCCTATATTCCTTTTTAATATTACTATATTAATAATAATATACAAGCTTTTGACTTAATTTTCTCACCTTAATTTAACTCCTCTCTTTTCCAAATTTAGTACACAAATATGTTAGTAGTACCGATATATAGTTAATTATAGTTTCATTCACAATAGTTTACTAAAGTAGCTTATTTGATAAATAGATCGAATTAGAGTGCATGCAATTTTAAATGATCAAGGTAAGATGGTATATATGTCAATCGAACTCATGCTTGAATTAAAATTGATAAATACTACCCTAAAAATAATTTTTTTGAGGGGTACTACCCTAAATAAAATTGATAGATACTAATTCAAGTTCCTCACTTCTAAATCATATTAAAACAAAGTTTAATATATATATATATATATATATATATTTCTTATATTACAAACCTTGTATTCGATAGTCAAATTTGATTCAATTAAATTTAAAGTCAAATAAAAATACGTAAATTGAATAAATGACTCAACTCCGAAAAAGTTGGGGTCCAACCCAATGAAATAAAAAAATATAATGTTTATTCGGTTCTTTTTCGTTAAGGTGAAATAGAATATAGGAACCAATTAGTACTATATATATACTTAATACTACATAAATTTTATTTTAATTAGCAAAACAATAATACTATATATATGTATAAAGGGAAAAGCATACGAAGGGAATCAAGGCGATCCATTAATATTCCATGAGCAATTAAGCATCCATTTTTGTTGTCATAAGCCGACGTGTATTGGAGAACTTATTATTGAAGGAAAGCGATTATACAGTTAGAGCCACTTGGACTCGTGTATGAGCACTAAAAGTACACGCGTCATCTCCTCATTGCCCAGCCGGAAACTTCTTTATTCTTTTATTTTATTCTCTTCTCCTTTCAATCTCTTTAATAATAGCAATAATTTCCCTCCAATATTGGTCCACTTCCTCTCCCTCATCATGTATAAGATCGATTGAAACAAACATCACCGAAATCTCAAAGTACAGAACAAATTAGAGGTTTTTATATACAGAGAGAAACTGAAACAAAAAGTCAATTTTGTGTTTGTTTTGTTGGTTTTGCTTTGCTTTTCCATGCAGAAATGAAAACCGCTAAAACTAATAAACCTCTCATACTCAAATACTTCCTCATCTCCCTCTTCCTTTCTCTCCTCCTCCTCTTCCTCTTCTTCTCCCTCCAGCCGGCGGCTCCCCGCACCCCAGCCACCCTAATTTCCACCACCAACGTCCACCCTTCTTCTTCTTCTTCGGCTTCCTCCGCCGTCTCCTCCTCCGACGATGACGGCCTCAAAATCCGACCCGGCTACTCTTCCTACGATTCCTACATCCAACGCCAGCTCAACAAGACCCTTAACCCGAAACTAAGAAAAATATGGACGACCCGTGATTGGGACCGCAAAATCCAGGTGTTTTCCAAGTTTTTCGACGAATTAAAGCGCGAAAACCTTCTCTCCAACTCCTCCAAGGCTCTCTCCATCGGCGCTCGAGTCGGGCAAGAGGTGGAAGCTCTGAAACGGGTCGGAGTCTCCGACTCTATCGGCATCGACCTCGTGCCTTGTCCTCCGCTCGTTTTGCAAGGTGACTTCCATAACCAACCTTTCGATAACGAGACTTTCGATTTCGAATTCTCCAACGTGTTCGACCACGCTCTTTACCCGCACAAGTTCGTTTCGGAGGTCGAGCGGACGTTGAAGCCTAACGGTGTCTGCGTTTTACACGTGGCGCTTTCGAGACGAGCTGATAAATACTCGGCCAACGATTTGTACAGTGTTAGACCGTTGGTTAAGTTGTTCCAAAGATCGGAGCTGGTTCGTGTCCGCAAAGTTGACGGCTTCGGATTAGACACGGAGGTTGTATTTCGTAAGAAGAATTCCATCCAACGGTCTTGATTCATTCTTTCTTTTTTTTTTTTCTTTTGTTTTTCCTTACCAAATTACATTTACCTTTTTTTTTTCTAAAGTTTTTGATAGAGAGATATACGAAAGAGTAGTTAATGATTCTTAATGATTGGTTGGTTAAATAAATACAAATACAAAAATTAGTTTGTTATAATTTGGATTATTATTTTGTAAAGGTATAGTATATTATTAATATGAAGTCGTCATGTTCCATTGATTAATCTTGTATTCATGTTTAGAAACTTTTATGGAGTTTGCATGTGGCTTCTTCTGGATTTTCATTTTCTGATGATGAAGTATGATTAATCTGCGAATTAATTATGCAATCCAAAACATAATTTCATCTACTGTTTCACCTTAATTTATATATTCTATTATTTTTTTTGAGGTATATAGTCTATTATTTAAGTATATAGTATATATTTATTATATTATATACTATAGTAGTTGGTTTATACTATACTATATTTTTTAATCCAAAGCAACTGCATGCTGTCAATATTAAAATTATTAATGCTTTCGTAATTTTGTATATAAGTATTATTTTAGTGTTAAAGTATTGTTTAATTAAATGTCCTTATATATGAACATATAGTTCAAAATATGGTTGGTAGTGGACTAGTGGTACATGTTAATTAGTTTCTTATATTTAGTTATTAGTACTACTAATATTTTAGTTTGTAAAATAGTTTCTCAATATTACTCATGCATGAGATTTTTTTTTATATGATTGTATTCTCTTGTTGAAAAATGAAACTATATATTGTTATGTTATCAAATATCAATTGGATTTTTCTTTTCTTTTTGGTGAATATGGCATGATCGATGATGAGTTTGAATATTAGTTGGATAGCTTCATAAAAGACCGCCCACCCCCGTTGTAAAAGCAAATCAAGTTGTCAATTAATTAAATAAGTTTTAGCTCAATTAAACTTGGGGAAGGGGAAAAAAAAGGAATAAAGTAAAGAAGAAGAAAGAAGCTGGAGTGGGCTCGTTGAGCATTGATATAGATAATTATAATTATGATGGTTTTTTTTTTTGGCCAGAAGATAATTATGATGGTTTAATTAAGTAAAATTAACGCAAAGTAAGCGAATAAAGGAAAAAAATACCTCCTCTAGATAACGGGCATGAGCTAAAAGCCTAAAATAGAATGGATTGGTAACGACTTTAGCAGACAAAAGCAAACTCTCAAATATCATTTGCCTACTGTGTACTTATTATACTTATATATTTTATTATAAATATTAATTGGAAAAAAAAGACGCCATTTCCGGGTATGTTTGTCAAAGTTATCAAAACGATATGAATCCTCCTCATCATTGAAAGTTGAAACCAAAGTTCAATATTCGATTGAAAAGAAAATAGAAATTCTAAAAGTTTAATACTCTATCAACTTACGTATAGAATTTCTTGCCATTGGTGTGGAATGAATGGATAATATGGGAGTTTGCGGCTACATTCTCAACAAGTCCATATTAAATCATTATTTACGATGATTAAGAATTTGAATCGTAGTGATATTTTTTCCCATTTTTTATACTTAAATAGTCCATTCTATCAATGTCTGTTGATTTTTTTTTCCCTCATTTGCTCCAATTCTAGTCGACATTTGATAAGTTTTTTTTTTTTTTTTTTTTTTTTGAGTGAACATTTGATACACTTATTAAAGAAACACAAAACATGAAAATGAAAACAGGGCCGCAAAACATGGAGGTGGGAGTGGGAAACAGTCCATCACAATGATAACGTAGAGCAAAAGCATTGGCTCTCCTCGCTTCACTATCAAAGGACAAAACTAAGCAAAAACCTCTCCCAACAATAACCGACTAAATAGAAACAAACAATGGAAAGAAACATTAAACTTGACCTCATAAATTTGGCTGACTATCAGGAACAATTTCATCAGGCTGGCTATCAACTTCTGATTGAGAAGCTCTTAGTAATGCCCTCTTGTAGGCGCTTGTAGTACGAATGAAATCTTTGAAGGGCAAGTTATTTGGGCTTGAACAACTGCGTAAATTAAGAAACACAATCCAAAGATTAGAACAAAATATGATCAGATTCAGATTACTTGTTGTACAATGAATAACTTTAGAATTTAACCTAACCCCTATAGCTTCTTTCAATGTGGAACCAAGGAATGCAATTTCGGATTCTCGAGTAATAAACTGCTAGAATCTTTTGGAGGTTGTACAAAGAATTTGGAATTTTAATTGTACACCATCAAATCATTGATTAGCAAAAGACTTTAGGGGGAAAAGAGCGGAATGAGCCATAACATAGCTAAATTATAGGAACAAAAAAGAATTTTCTCCGCCTTTTTTTTTCAATGTTCTCCAATGCAAAGAACTGAAAAGCTGCCAAAACACATTTGAAGAAATTCTTTCTAACAGCATGCATTAGCCACCCACCAGAATTCAAGACCAATGCAAAATCCAATAAGAAAAAATTAGAAAGAATATTTCTTTGTCAGGTTCAATTTTGAGAAGAAAATGATTCTAAACAGACCTAACTTTCACTGAGTGAAAGACCAAACTTCACTTAGCAAGTTTAAGTTACATGAGAGTTTTTTTTTTTCCCTTTTTACGCATAAATTGATTAACAAGATATTATATTACGTGTAGTCTCAAACCTAGCAAGGAGTATAATATAGTTGTTAAAAATTAACAATAGAAGTAAATTACTAACATGCAAGATGTTTATATTGGAAGACTAAGGAAATTATTTATTATTGCTACTCCAACTTACCCAGGTTGGTTTCCATTTCTTCCGTCGCCTTCCCTTTCTGAGTAAAAACAAACAAAACGAGTATGAGCATAATGCTAATTAAGTTATATCTTCAAATTTGCTTGTAAATCAGAACTATATGTTGAAAAAGGTACAACCCCATAAGAAACATATACTAAAAAATTCAGCAAACGAAAACACAAAATTAACATGAAAAAACTCATGTAGGCAGGGGGATGGGGGCACTGCAGGAGACCAAAGTTAAAGAAAATGAAAAGCAAGACATAGTGGAGTTTCTGAAAGAAAAGGCTTAAATTTGATGCATTTGTTCATTTATCGAAAAAATATAAAGGTAAAAGTGAAATAAAATGCATTTTGCAAACACAATAAAATCATACTTTGTTCACAAATAATGAACCTGTCATAAACAATATGAATTACCATTTCGTGATGAACTAATGTCTCCGTCACTATCATCATTAAATGATGATGGAGTTCTGGTGCTGTTGTCTGAGTTGTCTACTCCATCTTCATCATCAGAGCTCTCCTTATCATCATGCTTAAATATTGAACCTGCTACAGCCAGTAAGCTCTTCTTGTTTTCCAAGCTGTTCATAACTTTCCCATTATTACTTCTGGTACCTTTTTCAATACCCAAATGAGATTGACGCCCATTGCTTCCTTTATTCAGATTAATGGTGTTTTTGGATCTTTTCAAGGTAGAGGTTGATGCAGCAGGAGCATTTTTTCCCTCCAAACCAGTATGCACCTTTGAAGAATTGATGTCAATGGGCCTTTGAGCTACTTTAGGAATGGAATTGATTTTGTCAGCATTATGAGATTGCAGAGATTTTTTTCCCGCACTTCCAGAATTGGTCAAAGGTGGCTTACTTGATTGAACATTGGAGCTATGTGGTTCAACCTTCGATGATGATCTGTGAGATTGGATGGAGCTAGATATGGCAGCTTGAGGTTTTTCCTTCTTAAGTAAATTCCCATTTAACATCTGATCAGGTATGGATCCACCTGAGTGTACATCAGGCTTCTTCTTCTTCTTCTTCTTCTTTTTTCCTTTCACCTCAGCTTCCACTCCATTTTTGTCTGTTACCTCATCAACAAGTTTCTCACCAGAATCAACAACTTCAGTCTGCTGGTGGCTTTTGATCTTTTCACTCTCAGAGCAAACTTCTATGCTCTTGATAGCATCAACCACATGCGTGCTTTTAGGCTGATTTTTATTGACAACATCTTGAATAGGCCTTCCCTCATGATCAAGTGTCTTACTTGATTGAACTTTGGAGCTATATGGTTCAACCATAGATGATGATCTTTGAGACTGAATGGAGCTAGTTTTGGCAGCTTGAGGTTTTGCTTTTTTATGTTTCCCATTTGACAGCTGTGTCAGTAAATCAGGTGTGGATCCTCCTGGATGTACATCAGGCTTCCTCTTCTTCTTTCCTTTCACCTCAGTTTCCACTCCTTTTTTGTCAGTCACCTTATCAACGAGTATCTCACCAGATGCAACAATTTCATGCTGGTCTTGGCTCCTCACACTGTTATTATCATCAACCAAATGGGTGTTTTTAGGGTCATCTCCATTGATAACATCTTGCATAGGACTTCCCTCATGATTGACTGTAAGTGTATTTTGAGATGACTCAAGCTGAGTTTGGACAGGGCTAATTGAATCCCCAGTATTTTTGTTATAAACCAAATCTGATCCATTCGATTGTGCTGCTGAACTTGATTTCACTACCTTGGTCTTCCTTGTGGATTTAGACAATACACTAGCCTCGCTGAAGTATTCGGCTGCGGCCGGGATGATTGGATCCTGGTGATCAACATCATCTTTTCCTTGCAATTCTGGAAGGTCCACAATGGTAGAACTTTTCTTCTTGCTTTTCTTCCTTGATGACTTCTTAACCATATTTTCTGCATTTGCCAGGCCATTGTTGCCTTGCTGCAAGGACTCCAGCACATCACCAGTTACTTCATCAGCTCCCATATCAGTAACTGAAGGCAAATATTCTAATGTATCCCTTTTTGATGCTTCTTTTCCATCAGTTGTTCCATCTTTTTCAGCATTATCACTCAAGTGGTCACCAATCAGAGAGTTGGGACGCTCTAGAGGTACTATATCAATTGCTGCGGCCGGGATGGTTGGATCCTGGTGATCAACATCATCTTTTTCTTGCAATTCCGGAAGGTCCACAATGGTTGAACTTTTCTTCTTCCTTTTCTTCCTTGATGACTCCTTATCCAGATTTTCTGCATTTGCTGGGCTATTGTTGTCTTGCTGCAAGGAATCCAGCACAACACGAATTACATCATCAGCTCCCATATCAGTAACTGAAGGCGAATATTCGGATGTATCCCTTTTTGATGCCTCTTTTCCATCAGCTGTGCCATCTTTTTCAGCATTATCACTCAAGTGGTCACCAATCAGAGAGTTGGGACGCTCAAGAGGTACTATATCAATTGCACGATCTCTATCATCTGTTGCATCCAATACTTCTGTCCCTACAACTGGATCCTCAGTCTTCTTGGACTTCTTCATTTTCTTATTAGACTTCTTAGGTTTCACAAATATATCTTCCAATGTAGTGCTCTGATTCCCTTCCCCTGAAACCCCAATGTCATTCTGGTGACTAATTTCCTCTTGAGACACAGCAATAGGATGGCTGGCCACATGACTCGCTTTTAGCTCCATTGAATCTCTTCTCTTTATTACAGATGCAACATCTGTTTCAGGAGCTTCATTTTTACTTTCTGTGTTACCATCATTAGCATCAACCATATCTTCATCACCTACTAACGTCAGTATTAGTACTAGCAAAAGTAACTTCTTGCTTAATCTACTAATCATGGAAGTGAGAAATATAATAAGGTAAAATGAAAGGGAAAATGATATTAATAACTGCTTATGAAAGCCAATAAAAACAAAAATATTAAAATAGATGAGACTCACCTTCTGAGTGGGGCGCTCTATTTCTTTTGCTAACCCCTTGCATTTCCTTTGAAGAAAGCAGACCAGATTCAGTATTTGCTCCAAGAACAAATCCTGGATCAGCTCGACTGCCCAAATCCTTGTGAATAATTGCTTCTACTGCCTGAAAAGTGTCCACATCAACATCTTTTGCAAAAGTGATTCCACTGCCAACTTCACTAGGATTTGTTTTTTGCTTTATTCTTTTCTTCCTCTTACTATCTTTTACAGATTTAGCATTATGTTCAAAGTTAGCACTTGTACTTCCCAGTTTTTGCCCTGAAGAGTACTCAGAGGTTGTAATATCGGGTAAAGTGCCAGCTTTCTTCTCTGTTTTTTGCTGTGATGCAAGCCCAGGTTGTGAGGACTTTTCTGCCAAATTATTTTCTTGCTCACTGAGACAAACATCTTTATCATTATTAGTTTCAAATTCCAAATGTTCTCCAGTAACTTCTGTTTCCTTCTTAGCTATCCTTTTCCGTGTAGCTGGTCTCTTATTTCTATCAGAAGACACACTCCTGGAGGTTCCATCAACAGGAATTTGGTTTCCCAACTTCATTTCATTCACAACCACACTTCTTTTATTTACATTGTCCAGCTCCATTGCATCTTTACCAGATTCAGCAACTGAAGCACCATTTTCCTTGACAGCATGATCATGGATGGCATCTTTCTTTCTCTTTTTAGTTTTGTGCTTTTCCTTTAAAACAGATGCAGCTACAGAAGCTGGTAGATCATCAGAAATTTTCTTATTTGCAACATCTTGATCCTGTACCTTTGGCCTTGACCCAATATTGGTAACAGGGAATAAAACCTTAGAATTACTGTCAGCCGTCTGATCAACTTCCATAGGCAAATCTTCTGAATTTGCTTCAGCAGAATTACCAAAACCTAATGGTTGAGGCGCAGACGTCTGTTCTGCAAGGTGGTTGTTTTCATCTTGGCGCAATGAGGAATCCTTGATGTTGCGCAATCTTTTTGAAGGACCGTCAGGTAGAAGATCGACCACATCAGCTGAAGAATTATTAGTTGTGATACCCAAACAGGTTATAGTGTTGCCAGTATCAGGTTTGCGGGAATTATGATTTTCATGACACTCGTCTGCCCCTGAGGCATCAACAGAAAGAAACCAACTTTTGCTCACTCCATCAAAAGCACTTTTTACAAACATGGAATCTGAAAGGTGATAGAGATATCCTTTGCGCTTTACCTGTTCATGTTCATACAACCATTATTATAATATAAAATGTAAATCACATTAAATCTCCCTGATAATGTAGAATTTAATACCATACCTTTAAGGCATTAATCTTGATGTCCCCAATGTTAGGAAAGCACAATGGGTGTTCATGCATTATCTTTTCTGCAAATCAGCAGCAAAAACATATTATCTAAAACAGAACTTGTGAACACAACCAATTAGTTAATACTAAAACTAAATTTGTAACTCTTAACAGTCACTAAGAGTATGAGAGAAAGAACTAATGGTTTATTAGGATTTGCCTGGGAGAACCAGCCCAGCTACAATGTACAAAAGCCTTATGTTTAAACAACTAGAAGCAGTTATAATTTTCAGCATGATACAGCAGAAAGACAAAAAAATCCATAACTTTCATTACATAACATTCCCACTTCAGTATCTGTTCAAACATTTAGAGTAACTCCTGGAGACATTAACAACCCTATCAACCATTCAAACAACTCTAGCTCTTTTCAAAACCCGATTTTAGGTCCATTTCAGGGGAAATTCTCACTAATTTCATATTCAACTATTGATCTTTTAAAGTCTCAATTTTCAAGAGCATGAATATAGTATATGTACAATTGAACTCGAAACTAGCATTGAATTAATGATCGAAAAAGAGCTCAAAAAAAAAAACTTTTAGCTTCGAAAACAAAAGGCAAGGCAACAAAATCCCCAACGACAATGGCATCCCAAAAGAGAGTACCCAGTGAAAAGGGAAAAATTAATTTACTTTTAAGATCAGAAACAGTGTCGGAGTCGGAGACGATCATGGCGAGGTGGGTGTCAAGGCTGGTATCAATAAAAACAGTGTTGTAAACAGTGGAACCATCGGCGCCGGAGTTAGAATCCGGCTTCTCCATCTTCTTTACCGTTGAAAGGTTCAGGGTGACTCCGAACTAAAAAAAGGGTCTTGAGGTTTAACTAGAAATTAAGCAAATTTTGGTCGGGTCAGGGTTTTTTTTTGCAGTTTTGGTTCTTGCGGCATATATATACACATGTAGACAAACATAAATTTAGAAGGTTGGAATTAGAAGAGAAGTTCACCGCCTGCTATTTAAGTATTTATAATAAGAGAGGCGATGGTGGCACTGGGGCTTTTTAGGTTTTGAATTTAGGGATTTGGGCTGATAGCATTAGTAGTCTGGCTAAAGGGCTCGCTGATTTATTCCAACCAAGACCGTAATATTGGTAATTGGGCCAGAATTAGGCCGAAATGTTTGGGCTTGAGAAACAAGGAGACAAAAAAACCTCTATCCATATATAGGGGTGTAATTGTAACTTATCGAGTTTGAGCCGAGAAATAGGGTGTTTGACTCCAAACTCGTTGCTCGAAGCTTGACTCGAACTCGATTGAGTTTTATTTGTAGAATTCAATTTTAACGAAGTTATTCAAACTTGCTTGATTAAGAAACTTGACTCGAACTCGATTGAGTTTTATTTGTAGAATTCAATTTTTACAAAGTTATTCAAACTCGCTTGATTAAGCTCAATAATCGTTAACACACACACACAATACTCAAATATTTGACTCGAGCCGAGCATTAACTTAGCTAAAACACACACACACACACACAATACTCAAATATTTGACTCAAGCCGAGTATTAACTTAGCTCAAGCTTGAGCTTCACCTAGCAATAACTGAGTTGAATTCGAGTTTTTCTCGAGTTAGGCCCAAGTAAAGTTGCTACTTTGAGTGTATCATTTACGCTCTGCAGGACCATATATAAAGGAGAGTAGGAGACCATGCACCAATCATTCCAAGTATCAAAATCCCTTTTGTAAGGGAATGATATGAATGAGAGCAATATACATGAAAAAAGATGGTTTAGATTACTCTACTTTCATGAAACCTTCTAAAGCATCCAAATACGCAATGGACGGCACAATGCAACTGCTTAAAATAAATTATCACTGTGTAATAATTAAATTTTAAAAATTATGGGGGAAAACAGAACTAGTACAATTCCAAAGGTAATACAAGCCAAAAGTTCATGCTAGCCAATTTTCAACTGCAGGAACAGGAAATAAGAATAGACTCAGCATAAGGTTCTTCTATTCTTGCTTCCTAGAATCTTTGAGTTGCCCGCGCCTTCGAATGCCAAGACAAAAGCGGAGACGCCAAGCATCAACCACGCTCTCCGGCAATGAATAAGCCAAGCCCCAGAGGATAGAATGGGGCCAGTAGGGTGTGCAACGTGGTTCATAGCCTATCCAGCGCATTGCTGCCCGAGCATAACCATCTGTGGATGGTACAAAGAAAGAAGATCTTCTGATGGATGCCATTTTGGTTGCCACATATAATGGAACCTGCATCAGGAAACCCCTTGATTGATCAGAGAATGTCAACAAAAACAGAGTAGCCAGTAAACACAGACTAGCGGGTCTCAATGTTTGTGATAGTTAAAGTTACCAACAATTTTGTGACTACCAATTTTTGACATTCTTCCCAAATGCTTGAAATTCATAGAAGTTGAAACTTTTTATTGTGATTATACCTAAGATAGATTATAGCTTTCCCAATTTAACATATCTATTTCGTCAAATAGAAGACAAAGTAAGCTTAGATGCAAATGCTGAAGTAATTTTCTCAAGATTTAGGCCACCTTCAAATGAGCAAAATCAAAGTCATCACAGATGCATTCAGTTTTAGTGGCATTTTCTACTCTTGCCATTAATCTGCATCACATCCCCCTTAAGATAGAAATCATTTGATCATCTAAACATACAATAGTACAAGGAAAGAGAGGGAGGGAGGGGTGGAAGCATCCAACATTGGGGGGATAATAGGCGTTAGGAATTGGGTGGCTGTTAAAGACAAATATTGAATAAGATTTTGTGTACTTTCACCATAAGTGAAAGGCAGTTCCTATTTGTAGAACAAACATATAATATCATAGGAAAAGCAGCACAGAAGATATAATCTATACACCATCTTATACAGAGCCTTGGCAGGTTGCTTTTGATTAAACTTATAAGCGTGAAAGCAATTGATATAAATACTATACAATTGCCTTGCATACTGAAATCATCATAAATTGCAAGCACAATTGCATAATATTATCAACATACGGAAAAAAAAAGAGACTGAAAGTGAAGGTGATTGAAAAAAAGTTGTAGGGTCCAAACAAGAACCTTTTCTTATCCCCAAAGAAATTAGCCAACCTAACCAATATACTAATATTTGAAGCTTCTTGTATAACATCATAAATTGGCCACCACAGAGCAAATCATTTCATACTTGTGGACATTGCTGGTCAAGTAGATAAAATCTCTACCTAATTTCTACTAACTTATCAGGACAGATAAATTTGCATGGCCTACTTTCATTATAAAAATGTGCATCCCAGAACAAGATTCCATTTCACTATACGTCAGCAAATCTAATTGTTTACAAGTAGAGTATCTCCGTGTAGTTTATATTTAGCACAAATTTGGTATTCAAGAGCCAAACATATTCAAAATATCAAATCCTTGATTACTCACTGTCAGCTGTTTCTAAGAAAATGAAAAGTTGGTGATTACATACTACCTAGTAATCAAATTTTGATTTTGAAATAGCAAATATGCTTAATGATTTAGACTAACCAGAATGGTTTAAAACGTTTTAAGTACCATGCCAAAAACCCTTACTCCCTAGATTTGCAACTTCTAGACTTACACAAAGTTAGAACCACTGAAATCAAACAATGAAGCAAAGCAGAGTAAACATTACCTGACACTGGACATCAATACCACTCTTCTTGTATTCAACATAAAGGCACCTTGAAAATTGATCAATGTACCTGAAAAACAATTCCCAAAAGAAAACATCTTTAGTTGCTAAAACAATGAACCAAAGTCCAAATTAACCTTGCAAAAAGGAAAATACTTACGCCTTAGTAGCAGCATAAACAGCATAAAGTGGATCAGAAGGGATAACAATAGCAGCACCAGAACCAATATTAACTATGGCACCTTTCTTTCTCTTCACCATCCCAGGCAAAACAGCCTGAGTAACTTTAGTAGTTCCCTCAACATTAACCTTAATCAAATTCCTCAAGAGCTCTTCATCAACCTCATGGAAAAACCTTGCATAAGGATATGAAATCCCAACATTATTAATCAAGATCCCAACATCCAATCCTTCAATAACTTCTTTGATATTCTTCACGCCTTCATCAAGGTTACCAGTGAAGTCGACCACAACTGTCTTGATCTGGATTTTTCCATACTTGGTCAAGATTGAATCAGAAACATCTTTAAGCTTATCAGGATTACGACCCACCAACACAAGATTAAGCCCTTTTCTAGCTAATTGGAAGGCAAAACCTTTGCCAATACCATCGGTTGGCCCTGTGACAAGAGCCCAAGAACCATATTTCTTCAGATTCTTACCGGGTCTAAGGAAATTGACCCAGACCCATTTCAGAAAAACGAACGAGAATTTCAAGAGTGATAAAGAACCAATAGTGAAAAGAACAAGAACCCATAAAGGTTGAGTCTTGAGAGTTTCGAAGAAACAGTCTGCCATTGATTATTGCAGGGGGAAAAGAAAAAGTTTGAAACTTTTGTGAATATAGAGAAAAGAGAGATCTAAAGGGGATATAAATAGAGTGAAGAGAAGGAGAAATCTTTAGCAAAACCCTTTTAGTTCGTTAGGAGTTGTTGGAGTCGGCTATGGGTTTGACTGCAATAAAGCCAGAGAAAAATAAATAAAAAAGAAAGGCAAAGAAGAAATCAAAAAACAGAGGGAAGATAGGTTAGGCAGAAACAGATGGAGGAAGGGATGGGATTTAATTACAAAAATGAAAGGAAGAAGCAGAAGAATTGTTTTTAAGAGGTGGGTGAAGTAGATGAGCTGAAAACCACCTTAATTAACTACTGCTGCTGCGTTTTATGACAACTTGACAACCATCCATTCTGAAACGTAATTAAGCCTTTGAACAAAAAAAAAGAAAAGAAACGTAATTAAGCCATTTTTGCTGTTAACATTTAACATAACAACACTTCAATTAAATCAATTCTAATTTTATTCTCAAAAAGATTCATTTTTTTTTTTTCATTTTCCTATTCCTTGCAAACCTTAAAACATTTTCTATAACTAGAGTATTTGATTATAATGATATTTCAATTAAATCTCAAAAATAGTACTGTAATTATTATTTTTTATTATTACTATTGATCAAATGACAAAAATAAATCATAAATCATACATGAATATAAATAAATATAAATATATAACATAATAATAAGATGATTTATCCATGAATTTGGCTATCCATTTAGGTATTAAGCTTGAATTGGAGGGTCAATTCTCTAATCCTTTCATTGCAATATTAATCACAATCCACGATTAATTTTTAACTAATCTTTATTTAAAAAAAAAAGCATCCATAAAATGAAGTCTTAACCTTCATATATTTTTGGAGTTAATCTTATTATACAAAGTCATATACTTAGATCGTTGAAAGGAAATAAAGTTTATAAGAAGTGTTTAGCTCTATTAATCACATATACATATATAAAAGAGAATGGCAAGCAATTGGCAAGTTGACAACATGTGTCTATACTTGCACACTCAACATCCCAATAAATAGAGCTTCTTCAACTTTCAAGTACATTCACTATTTCACTTGCATCGATCACATCGATCACGATGGTATCGATCTTTTCTTTTTTTTTTTCTTACTAAAAGTATAGAAGGATTAGGCGAATAGCTGTACGTAGTTTCGAGGATATTATAATTGTCGATGATGATTTGCACGTGCAAGAGATTCAAGGACCACATAATTAAACGTCTAAGTTCATTCAAGCATGGAACTTTTTCCCACCATCTTTATTTTTATATAAAATTTTGTACTATTCAGTTAGTATCCCTAATCTTTGGCCAAAAAAATTAGTATAGCTAAGAAGGGGTTTTTTTTTATACGAAAAACCCTAGTCGTCTCCCACTTTCTCACTTCTCTAGTTTTTCTTGCTTTGTTCTCTTTTCACTTTTCTTCCTTGGCTATTACTATCAGGGAGGAGGGGTTTGATTTTTTTATTTCGTATCTTGTTTTTTTTTTTTTTAGTTTTAGAATAAAGTCCCATATATCTGTTGATCTGTTTGGGTTATCAGTCTTCAGATCTTTAGATCTTGGATGTTTGAGTTTGTTCAGTTTGTCGAGTCAGTTTATTTAGTTTGTTTGATGCCTTTTGAGTTTACAATAGATCGGGGATTTCACCATCATATTGAGATGGGTTTTCTTTGTGGTTTTCAGATCAATCAAGGAGGTTTTCGGATCACTCACCTTTCTGTCATTGGTGAAAGCTCACAGAAGCGAAAACGAAGAGGTGTTGCGCGTGCTAGAAACTCATGGGAAAGGTTCGAAACTCCTTTGAATCAAAACCTTGATGCTGAAATTCAATCTATTGTAATTTATGTTATGAACTATGTAATTTCATTTTCATGAATGAAAATTACAGTTACTTAAAAAAAATTAGTATACCTAATCTGGGCAAAAAAAAACTAGTATCCCTAAACCCTATAATACATCTCCTAAAGGCTAAAGTCTTATTCGATGTTGTGCCAAAAAAAAAAGTCTTATTCGATATTTTTTTTTGGCCAAAATGAGTCATATATATTCAATTAGAGAAATTCTTAGTTTTTTTTTTTAAAGGGACCAAGTCTTTTCTCTTCAATCTCATAAAATAGGTAATGACCGAAAAATGTCACATAATATAATTTACTTATAAAAATGGCTCTTAAGAACTGAAAAGAAAAAAATATCATTATATCAAGAAATAAACATTAATTTTAAGGAAATGATTAAGAATTGACAAATCCTGATTTAACTCGTGTCACACAGTTGATGTGGATGACTCTACCAACGGGACGACTGTGCACGTAAAATCTCGAATAACCTACTTAATCGGAATGAGTCACTTACCAATCGATCTAACCCGCATACTATATCAAGCTATCTTAGTACTACTAAGTTGTCAGCATTTAAGCCCCTAATCAATAAAATTACTTGTCCAACACTCTATCAAACAATGCAATATTCTATGAAACCTTTACAGAGAGCCAGCTGGTAGCAGCCTTACCTAGTACTAGTATACCATCAAATTAAACTCAATGAACTGTGCAGCCATCCATTTAATTTTTCAAATGAAAACATCGATATAATTCATTAATAAAACAAGAATCGAGGCAAGAGGGAAGGACCCCCAACCACACACCATTAGCATCAAATGGACAATCTAAGTACTTAGCTAATCTATGTGTCAAAATGTTAACCTCACGTTAAGTATGAACAAACGAACAATGAAATAACCGATAAGCTAAATCCCAAATATCATAAGTGAGGCTCCCCCGTCCGACGTCACATGTTCTTTGCTGTTCATAAACATGATAGCCGGGGGTGAATCGCAAATGGAAGATTAGATTAGGAGGCTGCTATATAAACATTTAATAATGGTAAATTAATTAACTAGAAACTGCCCTTGGGGCTCAACTCAAGGCCAGAACTCGGCTCGAACTCAATCGAGCTACATCCAAAGCACATAGCAGAAGGATTTTTCACTCTCATTTAAGTGCTTAATTAGTAATAATACTATCAATTTCTTCAACTCTACATGCCAAACCCAATTTTATTTGTTCTCACCATAATTCACCAACATTATATATATTGAGTTCAAAAGTGGGAACCTACTTAAGAATTTCAGGCTTCAGCTTGTCTGCTTGGCGTTCGTTTGGATTCTCTGAGAGTCTTTTAACATCATTCTCTTCCTCATCCCAAGAAAGTAATCGAAAATACATTGATCCTTAAAGCTATCTGGCAATGCACTTAAAATGGACCATTGCAAGGAATGTGGCCAATAAGGGACACTCAAATGCTCATAACCAATCGACCTTAACATTGCTTTGCTGTACTTTTCTGCTGATGGGATGAACAAGGAAGCTCTCTTCAACCTTGACATCTTCGTCGCCACGAACAATGGAATCTGATCACCATTAATTGCATAGTCATTAATTAAGCAGTTATTATTTACATATAATCACTAGTAATTTTGCATTTTAAGATGTAGACTTATACCTGACACTGGATATCGATTCCATTTTCCTTGTACTCCAAGTTAATGCTTCTTGACAACATTGCAAGGTACCTGTGCCATCAGAGCTGTCAAAAGCTGATCCGAACCCGATTAATCGCCTGACTCGCCCGAACCCGTAACCCGCCCAACCCGATTTGACTACAAAAAGTCAACAATCCGAACCCGCCCGACCCGAAACCTAACTAACCCGTGACCCGACTGACCCGTGACCCAAATAATCCGAGACCCGTATAACCCGAAACCCGTATGACCCGAAATCCGAATGACCCAAAAAGTTGACCCGTTTAACCCGAGAATTTATAAGTTTACCTATTTATATTATAAATTATCATTTATTATTTAGATAAAATCTATATTGTAAATTTGTAATTCAATGACCTTTACTTTATTCTAATTTAATTCCATAATTTAAATTATAGAATAAAGAAATAGAATATAGAAAATAGAATAAACTTGTTTTGTTTTTTAATTTCTATTCTATATTATATATGAAGATATATAATATATCTATTAAGAATAACAACAAGATTATTAACAAAATTAAAATAACATGATTATTATAAATTATCTTCATATATAATATAATATATCTAATAGAATAACAAGATTATTAAATTAATAATTGCCAAAATTAAAAAAATTAATGAACCAACTTAAAAAGACAAAGTTATTATGGATATTTAGATTTACATATTATAGTAGGGTTTATAAAATTTAAATATATTGAATAAAAATATCAAATAACTTTGAGTATTAAACATTTAAAAGAAAAAAGAAAAAGAAAATTGACTGACCCATTTGACCCGAGACCCGAAGTCTAAACCCGAACCCGAATAATCCGAGACCCGATTAACCCGAGAACCGAATGACCCGAGACCCGAATAACCCGAGACCCGATTGACCCGAAACCCGATTGACCCGAACACAAATGTCCTGAAACCCGAATGACCCAAAAAAACTGAGTGACCCATTTAACCCGAACCCAGATGACCCGGACCCGAAACCCACCCAACCCGCCCAGTTGACACCTCTATGTGGCATGTTAATTTCATATGTTATTGTAGAATGTTGGGAATTGCATATATGTAAATCATCAAATAGAACTCAACAAAGAGACGAATCAATAATTTTGTCAAGCTGATCATATACAATGGCATGTCACAAGTATAAATATTCAGAGAATTCAGCAAATTTAGTTGATGAAATATCCAGGGACGGATCTACATGAGGCAATGAGGGGGCCATGGCCCCCCCAAAAATGGAGAAATTGCATATTAATTCATAGAAAAATGGAAAAATTGCATAGTGGTCTATAGGTTTACATGTAATTATAGTCTAAAAATTTCAATTTGGCCCCCCCAAATTTAATTTTACATAAAGTAATTTATATCGGCCCCCTCAAACTTATATGTCAAGATCCGCCCCTGGAAATATCCATTTCTTTTAGCTGTATAAATTGACATGTCAAAAGGAAAAAGTGGTACCAAAACAAAATAGACTGTTTCCTACCAAGGAAATACTTGTATTGACCAATTAAATTCTCAAACCCCACTCTGTTTATTATGGACCTCAGGCTTCAATCATATGCTCTCTAAACTACACAAGCAAGCGACGAACAAAGACATTAACCGGCCCTGCAGTAAAGGTAAAACTTGTTTCCCCAGCTATTCAGATATTTTAAGAGAACCCAATCATGGTTTAGATCTTTCGTAGATAATGACAAGGGAATTAGGTGCAATCATGCATCAACTTTTGTTTGCATTTTGAAATATCCGAAAATGTTCAATATTTCAAATAGCTAACTTGCCCATTTACCATCTCTAATCTCTATATATATATATAGGTTCTCTACTTCTATTGCTACACAAGCGGCCCTTTCACTAGTATTGCGCTATGGCTCGAATTATGCCAAACCTTACCTTGGGAGTGAGGGGACCAGTAATAAAGTAATGTCGAGCACTAAAGCTATATTTTATCAACTGATCAATCAAACTACTATAAAAATTAACCAAGCAAAAATTAACCCATGTGATGACATTACCATATTTGACTTCTATTTGAAGCAGATGATCTAATAATCTTCAGTTAAATGGAAATATATTTTGATATATATAGTAATATTTAATTATCTATCTACTTGTAGATCAACATTCACTTTATTAATCAAAAGTGATCACAATTTCACTCTCACTTCTATGAATGGATCAAAATGACACTAAAAACACTTTAGATCCTCTTTGGATACTTTCAACTTTCAAATTCATCTATCATCAAAAGGGTAATCATTAATGGCGAAAATTTTCAGACATCCAAAGTTAAAATCAAATCATAAACAAGTAAAAAGAAGGGAGAAATTAATTAACTTACGCTTTGGTAGCAGCATAAACTGTGTATAAAGGGAAAGAACAGATTCCACCGGAGGAACCAGAGCCAACGTTAACAATTGCCCCTTTCTTCTTCTTCAACATGACCGGAATCACAGCTTTGGTAATCCAAGTCGCCGCCTCAATATTCACCTTTAAAATCCCATCCGTCAGCTCGGAATCAACCTCGTGGAAGAATCTTGCTCCCGGATACGATAACCCGGCGTTGTTTACAAGAATTCCGATATCAAGCCCTTGAATGGCATTTCCGATCTTCTCGGCTATTTCTGCGCCGCTAGATTCGGCCAAGTCAATAACGACGTTTCTGGTTTCAACTTTGGCACCGAATCTTTCACTTATATCATCCGAAGTGGTTTTGAGTTTTGAAGGGTTTCGCCCGACCAGGATTAAGTTAAGACCCTTTGATGCGAGTTGAAAGGCCAGGGCTTTCCCGATTCCGTCGGTGCAGCCGGTGACTATAGCCCATGAGCCGTAGTCTTTGAGATTCTTGGGTTGCCGGAAGAAGGTGAGCCGAACCCATTTGAGGAAACCGAGGATGGTTTTAGTGAGTGAGATGAAACCGAGCGTGGTGACAACTAGGATTACAGTAAAATCAGACGACTCGCTTGTCATCATGCTTCATGTGAAGCTGCTGCCTGCCAAGCAAGATTCTCAGTTAACTAAAAGACTAATATATATAGACAGAATCTTTTTGCTATCAGCTCCGATTATTCAGCATATTGAGCTCATAAATTATCTTCCAAAATTGTCCCTTTATCTTCCTAGGTCTAGCAATTTTCGTACTCAAATGGGCCTTATCATTGGATTCATTTGGGCTTTTCTGGGTATAGCATCTTTATATTTTTTCGGGTAAAGTATGGTATATTTGGGCTTTTTTTTGGGTTAAGTATGTTATACTTGAATTTTTTGGGCGAATATGGTATATTTGGGCTTTTTCTTTCAGTAGGATATATGGTATATGCGCATAAATTAAATTTTATAGCATTAGTAATTAAGTGATTAATAATTGAGGTAATAAGCGGCCCTACCCCGGAAAAATGAAAATAAAAATTCAATTTCCGGAAGCGTATTTGTTGGGAGAATTTAATTTTACACATTCTCGACACGAACGGGATTAGTCTCAGTCCCAAAATACTTGATTTTACCAGTAAAATAAAAAAATAATTAATTTTTTTAAAGTTCCCAATCGAGTTTTGATAAACGAGATATGATATAATTATATTTTTCATTTTTGATCTATATGTTTAACGGTTGCAATGTATCTATTTTTAAACTCAGATTCAGCAAGCTTTTTAAGTATAAATTCAAATACAAATTGGACAAAGAAAGAAGAAAAAGCCTACAGGCCTACTCACATGTAAACTCATATACAATTTTTTTTAAAAAAATCTACAACTCAGGCACAAACTGAAATCTTTCTTTTTTTTAGTAAGTACATGTGAAATCTCATTACAATCAGAATTAATCTCTATATGTCCAAATATCTAAATGAGAAATCAGCTCAAACTAAAAAAAAACTACCATAAATAAACCATCTACCTATCAAATACACAAAAAAATAAATTACAAATTAAACTCACGTTCCATGAGACTTAAACCCAAGACCTCATAGCAAAGTTGTTAGTTTCGTACCGGATCATGTTTCGGTTTTCTTAAAAAGAATGGTACGTGCCGGTTTCGATGGTTTTGCCATATTGTTTCGGATTTTTTGGATTATTATATATATATAATATTAAGATTTATATAATATACTAATTAATTATATGATATATAGAATTATATATTTAACATTTAACATTTATAATAACACTTTCTAAGGTCTATTAAACTGTTAAAAAGCAAAGTTTCATGGAAGGAGATGGTTAAATCTTAAGTTGATTTAGAAAGAAGAGTAAAATAATAGAAAAGTGGGGTAAATTAAGTATGTATGGTTTAGTTCTTTTGTGAAATGATAACATCCAAGGTTCTCATGGAGCACCACATGACATTTGGTTTCTTTGACAAGTGTCAATAGTTAATTTTCTAATATTTTGTTTATTATATTTGTATTTATTTAGTTTGGACAAATTAAAAGACATTCATCCCCTTTCCTATATAAAATAAATTATCAAATAATTATAAATTATAAATTAATTATAAATTTGTTATGAATATACATGTATGTTGTGGATGTCCATGAATCTAATTAAAGTAAGGATAAGATTGATGACTTGGTTCATTCATACACATATACCTATGTTCTAAGTTCATCCCCTTATATTCATAGTGATGTATCTATATATGTGCCTATAAATAGGCCACTTACTTTGTTATGAAATAAGATGAATAAGAACAATTTCTCCCCTTATTCTTATTTTCTTCTTCTCCATATATTCTATTGTCTCTCTATTCTCTTATCTTTTCCCTACTTCAATTCTCAACTCACTTTTGTTTTGTTATCATTTCACAACAAAATTTCATTTCTTAACTGAATTTTCTTAAAAAAATTTATAAAATAAAACAGCCGCACGTGAAGCGCGGCCGGGAAGTTCTAATAACTAAATTAAAATAAACACTCTCACGTACTACGCTAGTTGAATTAAAATAAACACTCTCATGTACTACGAGTATATTATACTAATTAATAATTTTTTTGGCGGAATACTAATAATTTTTTTTAGAAATTAAAAATACATAACAAGCTACTCTATTAAAAAAATAAAAATAAAAATATACATAACAAGAGGAGAAATTATAATGCAGCAAATATATATATATATATACACACACACACTATACTATATATTATTTGAATAAACATATGGAAATTACTAAAAGATTCCTACCCCGGATTAATGAGGAGCGAGAGAACTAATTTTTTTCGTCTTTTCACACTTGACCGATTACTTAAATGCCCTAACTTTTTATTCTTGAGGTGATTAAATAATTAGACTTTTTGGTCATTTCTCAACTGACTTTAATAAACCAGTGGAATTACTAAAAGATCCCTACCAAGACATGCTATTGGAGTTAGAGAACTTATTTTTTTCGTCTTTTCCTACTTGGCAGATTACTTAAATGTCCTAACTTTTGATTATTAAGGGGATTAAATAAGTAATCTTTTTGGTCATTTCTCAATGGACTTGAATAGAGTAGTGGAATTAATAAAAGATCCCCATCAAGGATTGATGATGAGCTAGAGAACTAATTTTTTCGTCTTTACCTACTTGGCAGATTACTTAAATGTCCTAACTTTTGATTCTTGAGGGGATTAAATAACTAAACTTTTTGGTCATTTCTCAATTGACAAATGACTCAAAATTAAAGTCGCATGTCATATTCCTTTATTTCTTTCATTCCCCTTACCTTTTGGTAATTACAAGATTTCTTGAATCAGATTTAGTTAATTGCACCATCCCATTTGTCAATTGCATAAGTGCTGCATTTATTGACTTTTTTTTTCCGTTGATTATTTTTTGAAAAATCTGTACCTTAAAAAAGGAAATAGAATAATCTCAATAAACACGTCAAAACACTGTCTCTATTTTAAATATACAGTGAAAATCTTTTAATATATGCATGATAATAAATAACGATTCTAAAAAAAGAACGCCCGTAGTGCCAGCGCGGGCCGATAAACTTGTTTATATTATTATTATTTGGGGCCCATTAAATAAAAATCATCTGCCCCATTTTTTGAGAAATTATTACACGGGTCAGGTCCACCACGTCATCCATGGTCCCGATCAATAAGATCGTGACACATCATATTTTTTCCTACAATTTCTAAAACCCTACCAAATTAATGTACTAAATTTAGGGGCTTACCCTGTAAATCTCACATATGGTTTAAGTTGGGGCTAAACCTGGTGCTAACTTTGTGCTTGAATTTTAGGAAAAAATCTGACGTGTCACGATCTTATTGATCAGGACCATGAATGAGATTTACCCTGTAAATCTCACATATGGTTAAAGTTGGGGCTAAACCTGATGCTAAATTTGTGCTTGAATTTTAGAAAAAAATCTAACGTGTCACGATCTTATTGACCAGGACCATGAATGATGTGGTGGACCTGGTCCATCTAATAATTTCTCCCATTTTTTGTACCCCATTTGTGGCTTATCCACCAAATAATAACATGTGTATTTTTTCAGTTTGTAATGTTATTCTTTGTTTGCCTAGTTAAATTAAATTTTATATTTTCATTCTAAAACCCTATGAGAATGTATTAAAATTTAGGACTAACCCTTATATATAATTATTTATTGTTAATTTGGGGCTAGACCTGGTGTTTAATTGGGTTTTTATTTTATTTTCTTCTATTAATATTATTTGTTAAAATTTGAAAGCAAACAAGTTATAATACTAGGGACACATGTATAATTTGGTGAATGAGACATGAAGTGGGGCACAAAATTAGGGCAGGTGATTTCCATCCCATTAATTATTATCTATAATATCTATACTAATTATAAAGCCAAAACCTGAGTTTGTCTCATGAGTTGACTCGGAGACAAACTCAGTTTTTTAAAAATTCAAAATAAAATAAAAACTACCCAATGCCAAAAAAAAATACCCATTAGAGGATAAATATAATATTTAAATTTTATTTATATCATTTAAAAAAACTACCCATTTAAAAAAAAATTTCCACAAACTATCTTATAATAATTATTTTATTTTCATATATATTCACTCACATATAATGAGTGCCCTGTGTCTTGTAATAATAAAAACATTAAACATTAATAGTAGGAAGTGTAATTACTAACCAAATCATAGACATATGGCAAAAAAAATCATAGACATAATAAAAATGCATATACATAAAAAAATGTTAATTTGCCACTGCGGGGTGGCTTAATGACAGGAAGCTGAGTGTAAGGTTTGCTGCAAGTGGTCATGGATTCGAGTATGAGTAAACACAATGTTTTCTCACATAGACTTTTACTTGTTCTACCATGTGTTATGATCTACTCTTAGCACGCCCCACTAGTACCCGCATGTGTGCCCCTCGCCACGGAGTTTTATATTGGAAAAAATAGGTTTTAGTTCAATTCCAATTCCAATTCCAACTCGAAATATTAGTTATCCAAACAAAGAATTTTAAATTTCTAAGTCTCAAAATCAAGCATTTTAAAAGATAAATTTGAAATCCAATTCCAATTCCAAATACTGGTTCCCAAACACTACCTTTGTTTAATTTCCTCCAATAATTTAATTCTCTCAACTTATTATATGGAGCAGTACTATTTCTTTATCTGCTTATAATAAAATCCCATCTCTTACATAAAATAATTCCCCTTGTATAAATATAAATATTTTAAATTCATTCATATTGCATTATTTTGAAAGTCATCCTCTTTATTAGGTGGCGACATACTAAACATATGAAATTTTGAAATGACAATTTTTATGAAATGCTTATGATGATTGGATCATTTCATATAAATTGTCATCTCAAAATTTCATTTGTTTAGCATGTCGCCACCTAATAAAAAGGATGACTTTCAAAATAATGTAATACGAATGAATTTAAAATATTTATATTTATATAAGGGGAATGATTTTATGTAAGAGGTGGAATTTTATTATAAGCAGGTAAAGAAATAGTACTATATATAATAAGTCGAGAGAATTGAATTATTGGAGGAAATTAAACAAAATGAATTACAAATTTTTCGAGGAAGGATTGTCGTGGGGAAAAGATGATATTATATATAACACATTGAGCATAAGTGAACCCTATCTCCATGAGGGCTATTTCATGGCGGCATCAGGATAATTATAAACTTAATCACGAGTGGAACTTGAGCCTCGGAAGGGAGGTTCATAAACCAATCCAACTTTTCGAAAAAAAACCTTTGTCTTGATGACAGTGGCGTAGCCACAGGTAGGCAAAGATGCACATGCTTACAACAATGCATCTTCAGTTCAATTGTTGAATTCAGTGCAAAAGATTGGCTCTACTAATAGTGACCCTGCAAAAGACTCCCGTTAGAGATTTTTTTTTCTTTTTATTCTATCCCAAGTCTTTTTTTTTTTAATTTTATTCTATTGACTAGCTTGAGCAAAGATGATGAGCTATGATTTTTATATACAAATATTGTGACTTCTTGCACTTCTGGTTATAAACTTAAATTCAAATTATATATTCTCAAGAAAAGGTAGAAATTCCTTAGTTTTGACTCAAATGCATAACAAATATGAGACTCTTAACCAAAGACTACATTACATATACAGGGAACTCTTGAACTAAATACTACGTAAACTTATGATACTTGACACAATCTTCACTATTGATCGTAGATAATTTAATTTTGAGTATTTTTTATTGGCTTCAGTCTTGAATGACAAAGAAAGATAAGGAGTTGCATCTTGTCTATACTAATTATCTATGCTAATTATAATGTGAAAATCTGAGTTTGTCTCACGAGTTGATTTCGAGACAAAGTCAGTTTTTAAATGACTAAAAAAACTAAAAAATAAAAACTATCTATTAAAAAAAAACTACCAAATGAAGGATAAATATGAAATTCAACTTTTATTTATCTCATTTAAAAAAGAAACTACCAATTTATATGTGTCAAAAAGAAAACTACTATAAACTACCTTTTTATTTCTACACATACATAGAGAGTGTCCTGTGTCTTGTCTATACTAATTATAAAGCCAAAACATGTGTCTTATCTATACTTCTATACTAATTATGATGCCAAAACCTGAATTTGTCTCACGAGTTGACTCGGAGACAAACTCAGTTTTTTAAAAATTCAAAATAAAATAAAAACTACTACTCATTTTAGATAAAAACTACCCATTATAGAATAAATATAATATTTAAATTTATTTATGTCATTTTAAAGAAATTACCTATTGAAAAAAAAACCCATCATAAACCACTCACGTGGTGAGTGCCCTGTGTCTTGTCTATACTAATTATAATGCCAAAACCTGAGTTTGTCTCACGAGTTGACTCGGAGACAAACTCTGCTTTTTAAAAATTCAAAACAAAATTAAAAACTACCCACTTTTGATAAAAACTACCCATTATAACCATTTTAGATAAAAACTATTCATTATAGGATAAATATAATATTTAAATTTATTTATATCATTTTAAAGAAACTACCTATTGAAAAAAAAAACTGTTATAAACCACTCACGTAGTGAATGCCCTGTGTCTTGTTAATTATAAAGTCAAAACCTGAGTTTGTCTCACGAGTTGTTTTTTAAAAATTCAAAACAAAATAAAAACTACCTATTTTAAATAAAACTACTCATTAGAGGATAAATATAATATTTAAATTTTATTTATATCATTTAAAAAAACTATACATTTAACAAAAACTGTCATAAACTACCTTATAATAATTATTTTATTTTCATATATATAATGCCCTATGTCTTAATCGTAATTAAGTTAGTTAATTTCTCCTACGGATGCCAATAGAGAGACGCCAAGCATCAAGAAAAGCATCCGGTACCAACCGCGCAAAACACCATTGGACGGAGTGAGACCAATACGGCGTGCACCGTGCTTCATACCCTATCTGGCGGATCCCGGCTTCTGCATAATCTTCCGGCGTCGGCACGAATAACGATGACTTTTCGATTAATGCTACTTTGGATGCCAAATTCGTTGCCACATACAACGGCACCTGTCCAATAATGAAAAGGAAGATCACAAATTAATCTAATTTATAAATTAAACAATTTAGATCAAAATTAATTATTTTAGATTGTTATTATGTTGTTAGATCAAAATTAATTAATTTAGATTGTTATTATGTTGTAGTATAAAAGATCAGGGTATAGTGTCAAACCTGACATTGAACACCAATGCCACATAGCTTGTATTCCACGTAAAGAGATCTCGACAATTGATCAACATAACTGTATATCATTTGGCAATTACAAAGGGAAAAAAAAGAAAACCCTGTAAGGTGTAGCAAAGTCTTAAAAATGCAAAAAGAAAAACAACCCAACTTCCCTCTTTCCCGTTAAAAACTTTTAATTCGACCTATGCTTGGCCTCAAAACACATGAATTTTTTATTGTATGATTGCATCTAATAATGCCTAGGACTATTTTTTTTTCTACTCATGAATATAATGGAAATGAACTATATACAATAAGAGATATATACTCTTCTCTTTTCCCAAACCTCCCCCATCTATTTTAGGATTCGAACAAAAAACCTCTCATAACAAGTCCTAAACTTCAATCAGTGGGATGTCCCCTTGTAGTCATGCCTATGCTTTTTTTTTTTAAAATTTTAATCAATTCTCATTTTTATCGTTTTGAGTATATTTTCTTTGAGTAATTATTTGATACATTGATAGTGTAAATTTTGGACTTCACAAGCGAGTTAGCAGTTGACACATGTCCATTTTTTGAGTAATTTTGTATTTAAAATACAAAACTATTCCCTAAAACACATATGTCAACCCTCGACCCCGCATGTGTAGTCTGCTAAACTACACTGAAAAAGTGTATTAATTGAATAATTTTCCATTTTCTATCCTCAAAAGATGAAAAGTTAAATTGTTTTCTTACTAATTAAAGAAAAAACATAATTACCAAATTTATCCAAAGAAAAAAAAAACTGTTCCATTGATTTTCTTACGCTTTTGTAGCGGCATAGATTGTGTAGAGAGGATGTGAAGGCACAACGACGGAAGCTCCGGAGCCAATATTAACAATAGCACCGCGCTTCCGCCGTAACATCCCCGGCAGCACCGCCCTCGTAACCCAAGTAGTCCCTTCCAAGTTCACCTTAACAATTTCCATCCAAACTTTCTCATCAACCTCGTCGAAGAACATGGCTTTAGGATAAGTCACTCCCACGTTATTGACCAAAACACCAACTTCCGCCTCCTTTATAGCCTCTTCTATCAACTTGACACCCTCCGACACATCATCGGTGGAAAAATCATGGGCCACAATCTTGATCTTGATATTTGGAACTTCGGCTTGGATTTCACTCGAAACTGTTTCCAGCTTGTTTGAGTTTCGGCTGACTAAAATCAGGTTAAGGCCTTGGTGGGCTAGTTGGCGAGCGAAGGCTTTTCCGATGCCGTCGGTGGCGCCGGTGATAAGTGCCCATGAACCGTACTTTTTGAGGTTTTTGGGGGCTCTGAAAAAAGTGGGGTAAACCCATTTGAGGAGGGAGATGGAGTGCTTGAACAAGGAGATAAAACCTAAAAATGAGACAAGAATCAACCATGTTGGTTGCATTTTGAGATGGTTGATTATGCTTGAAAGCATTTTGATTTCAATTTTCTGCTAAGTTCTAACTCTAAAATATATGTAGCCGAAATTAGCTTAAGCTAAATTCTTAAAAGATTCGTTTGAGCCTTGATTTAGAAAGTTCTAGTTCCTTTTATTAACCCCAAAAGTAAACAGACAGTTGAGTTTAAAGCCTTAATTAAGAAGTTGAAATGAAGTCTCCAAGAATTATATATGCACCAACTACCATTATATGTCAACTTTTTGAGTATTTAATCTTGGCTAAATATTCAAATAAGGGCCCAATGTTTATAGAAATGCTCAATTGAGGGCCTATTGTTAAAAAAGCTTAAATCAGGGTTACAAAATCGACTCAATTAAGGGCCTTCCATCAACGTTATCCCGATACGAGCTATTCATTAAGCTTATGAAATTGATGGCATGGTCTTTAATTGAGCCGATTTTGTAATATTAGACCCTGATTTGAACTTTTTTGAACTATAGGCTCTAGATTAAGCATTTTTATAAATGTTGGGCCCTTAAATGAATAATTAGCCTTTAGCCTTTAACCTTTGGGAAAGTTTAAAGTACTATGTAAGGTTACAAGCCGATCCAGACACCTAGCCTGCTTAGTACACATGTGGGTTGGGCTAACTTGGCAGGCATAATAATTACAAGGGAAATTAATGCCCTTGATGCTACGTTTGGTACGTAGGGAGAAAAGGAATTACATGGAAATGAAATAGGGGAAGGAAAAGAAATAGGAAAAAAGAGTAAAGAAAGTTAACAATTCTCTTTCATTGCTTGGTATAAAAGATGGAAATTAGAAGGAAATAAGTTCATTAATGACAAAATTGTAAATAACATGACTAATTTAAGTTACAAGTTAAGAAAATGCGACTATCTTCCCAATGTTAGAAGTAAATATTGATAACCATTCTCATTTCTCTACTTAGTACTCTTTGAATAATTTAATTTAGGGTGTTTAGATCTTAACGATCTTAATTATTTATAAAAAAGCATATTTATACTATATAATTAGCATTGTAGTTGTCAGAAATAATAGCAATGCATGGTCACATTCTCACAGTTGATTGACATAATTAGTCATGGAAAAAGAAAAGTTGATCAATAGGAGGAGGAATATATTATTATATATAATGAGATAACGCTCTACTACCCAATTTGCAGGGTATACTATCGTGGCCGGATAGTATTTCGTCCTTCTTAACTGTTCACCACCGCATATATTAGACCTAAAATTAAGAATCCCATGACTCAAACCACGAGACGACAAAATATCCAAATCAATCACTTTTAGTTTTAGTTGGCTATTTTTTGTACTAATAAAAGCTCTTTTCTACCACCCATTTTACTATACAAAGTTTTCAGTTGGTTGAAGAGAAAAAAAAAATTACTGCCAGGCAACAGCCAGACCATTGATAGTATTTACTGCTGATCACATGCAGATGCAGGGCAGGGCTCTATTGGATCACCACAATTTCATTAATAAGAAGCAAAAAGTTGAAGTTATTGGTCGTTAAAAGTACCCAGCTACTCAGACAATAGGGTTTTGGTTCTTTTGGAAACTGGAACTTAAAAACGTGAAAGTGTTGGGAGCATGGAATAGAATGTGACATGTTCACAAGAAATTGCCACATTCCATTCATTTTCTGTCTTTTAATTACCACTATTTGATGAGCCTCTTTTTTTCTGGTTTCATTTTCCTTCATCTGCCTGCTTGTATTTCACCATTCAAGCCATGTTGCCATTCCCATGATTTGAAAAGATAATGTTTAGTCTCATTCAGTGAACAAGAGGTAGATGTTACTACGGACGAGGGTCGAAAAAAGTTTGACAAAATTATATTATATTCATATATAGCCAATTATGAATGTAACAGAATGGGAATTTACACATCTTGGTTTATTGTGTTTTGAGGGTAAGAATCATGAACATCATAGGCAGAGCCCCTAACGAAATGGTCCTGGTGAAAGGGATCATCAGTGGCATGAACAGAACTTAACCTGGGAGAGAAGTTATATCCGGTCGTCTGTTCCATCTCATGGCTGTTAGACATACTGGCTTCTTCTTTGAATTTGAGGAAATACATTGATGACCAGTAATCTTTCGCCAAATTCTACAGTAGAAAATACAGCTTTTTTAGACATCAATGAACATATATATAGTTTATTAACTAATCTAAAGGGAGTTCACTAGTAATATAATAATATGTGCAATTCAAGTAACAATAAACCCACCATTTTCATCAACTGGATCAGTTCATTAAGTGCATTACTAAAGAGATCAGGGTGTGTTAGGTCAGTGGTAGTCAATATTTCTTGCCGGATCCTATGAGATATGTTAACTTCCATTGCTGCACCTGTATGTCAAAGTTAATTAGCCAGGAAATCACATAAGAGCATGACTTGCAAGGGAAATAAGATGGAAACTGTTAATGTAAAGCCAGGTGAATTCTTGCATGAAGTAAAAGCTTTGATAAAGGCTATGCTTCATGAACAAAATGATCACTGAAGATTGAACCAGACTATTGATCACTTGGTTAATGTTGACTGCTTTAGCACACAGGATTATGAGGGGGGGAAAAGTCTTAGATGAGATTACAGCATAAATCTGGCTTCAAGATTTCTTAAATTACAAATTATGCACTTCACAGATATGTTTTCCAGATTTGTTCAACCAAGAAGATAGACCAGCGCATAGAATCAAGTTTAGGTGGATTGGTAGCAATACAAGCATTGCTAATCTGGAATGAAAAAGGACTCAGACACGAATGTGGGATGCCCCTGAAACAACAGTATCAAGAGGTGAATTTGAAGGGGAAATAGTAAATGTTCAATGGAATATAATTTACAAGAACTAGCAACTATTGGTTCATAACTGATAAGCCATGAAATTTCAGGATGTTAATGGCTTGATGCAGAAACACTGAAACAATATATTTGACAAGCTTTCCAGGTGTTGGATAACCATAGGTATTAATAGACAGAACAATAAATCCTCATGCCAAAAATTTAAAAACAGAGTAAACCGGTTTCTTCAAAGTTTCCATGTCAAAATATCTCCATTTATCATTCTTGGCAAGGACACAAACATTAAAATCTGAACTATCTATCAAGTATATCCTTAGGAAAAGACGCAATCTTCTATATTTGGAGATTAGCAAAGAAATTTTCAGTTAAAATGAATTCAAGACGGAAAAAAGTACAGAGAAAAAACAGACAAATTAAATTCCATCAGGGCTTCCTCAGAAATAAGAATAACAAACCTGAAATTATGTATTTATTTACGATATGCCGTGCCATATAGATCCTTCTTACAGGGTCATCTATTGGAATTTTACCAAGCTCATGCACCTCTTCATAAAAATGCACACTTTCCCCAGCCAAGCAACTGTGATCAAGAGGAAAAGTTCCATTTAATTATTTTTATAAAACATTTTAAGGTCATAAACAATGTGTTCTTGTAGTTTACACTAGTGAAGAAATTTTGCAGGGAAAACCCTTGTTCTTTTTTTGGATAATCAAAACCTTTTTATTCAACTATTTTATTCTTTGAAAATTGAATCACTGCAAAACCTAAACGTTTTCTTGTTTCTTCTGCAATACACAGAAAACAATCCACTTCCCTATGAAATCTTTTATTTTTCTTTTCAAATCCTAAAATACCATAAAAAGGTAATTGACCACCAAAAGAAAATCTAACTAACTGGAGCTTAGGGAGGTATAAAATACCTGTCTGCAAATGCCATAAATGACTGGCGAAATCTTTTGTTCAGAAGAAGTTTATCCAAAGGTTCATTAGGATCAGTGACCACAGCCTGTTCTCTTTGCAATAGTAGTCCACTCTCTGGTATGCCCAGAGCTTGACCCATAGTTTTGAACTCTAGAGGTTCCCTTTTTCTCAAGCTGATTTGTGAGAACAGAGGCTGTGAAATTGATATCGAAAAGAAAACCAGAACAAGAATGCTTGCCTGTGAAAAATACCTGAACCATGTTAGCAAAGACAGAAAAGCATAAGACTTTGATAAATTGCGTGTCAAGTGTTAACCGACTAATTGTGCAGGGAACCAATAAATGATAAAAACATACCGTAATTAAAAGAAGAAATCTGGAGGCAACTTGAAGCCATGAGATATTATCATGAACTTCATTCAAGATGTAAGCAGAAACCCATACTCCTGAAAGTACAAAGGAGCACAAGTAAGAAATCAAACTCAACATATATAGTTACGGGAAGGAGACATCATCTGGAATAATCACAACAATACATTTTAGTATTATTTGCTGCAACAAAGCCATTTTATGGAAAACTAAAATCCTAATGGTTCTTACTATATTAGTACTTAATACTATATTTTAAAACAAATTGAGCATGAAACTTTGTTGATTCCTTTAGCAGTGATGATAATGTAATCCGCAACATATGCAGAATAAACTGAAGGAAATGTAAGTCTTGTATGGAATTTAGATATAGATGTACCGATTAATGAGGCTGAGACGAGAATTCCCTGCCATATGTCTCTCAGTTCATCAAACCGAAACTCTATATGCCGAATTGCCCCTGTGAACCCGACTAAAACAGCAACATAGAATGAATGGAGAAATACAACTGGAATGATCCAGTAAGTTCCCATGTGACATCTGTAATTGAGAGGCTTCTTCATGTGAATAACTACAGCATAGTAACTCTAAGTTAACAATAGGAATCACAGTGGAATGTGAGCAAAAAAGAAAAGGAAAGAAAGAGTCATATATAAGCTCAATGACGGCTGCAAAAATTCTAGAGTGTCAATTAGCAAATATCCAGGCAGGTATTTAGAAAAGAAGCAATGACTTGAGTGCTGCATTACCATTAGCACCTGTACTTTCACATAGTAGTTTATGGGCTTTATGCATTTTGTTAAAAGTATGAACCTAACAAATGACTAAAGGGCCGTCAGGCAGACAATAAGAATAAAGCAAGTTGTCAGCGACAAATTAATTCAGTTAAAAGTTAACTACAGCGCAAGTTTACACAAACATATCAAGTAACTAAATTTGAGAAAGTTTCGTTATAAGGGCAGCTTAACTTATTGCAGTGTGTTCCACTTGATATAAGTGTACAAATAAGATAAGAAAGGTAGGTTTCTAAGATTCTTACATGCAGCTCCAGCAATCCATGGCAAGAGAATCAATGGAAGAAAAATATGAGATCTAATCGGTGGTAAACGCCTCCTGAAATATCACAACATATAAATTAATTATTTTGCTAAAATGGCATGTTATTGTTTAACAACACCTCTGCCACTACGAAATACTTCAGTAATGCAGTATAATCTAATAAATTGTCCAGTTCAGCGTGTAGCAAATTTTTATAGTAAAAAGGAATGCAGTTAAATTTATTGATTTTCAAAAATTACAGGAGGACCCGTCAGAGAACCATTTCAGAGAAAACTAACAGAAACATGCATTTCTGAACAAATTAACCAACATGTTTCTCCATGGTTTTCAGAAAAAGAGAAAGACAAAAGCTCCATAAGTCAGTTCCATCTTCTGTTACAATCTGTCTTCATAAAGTACTCAAATAGAAGAATATCTACTTACTTGACAAACACAAAGTATAGTTGGAAGACCTGTGCTATGCGGCAGCTCATCAACAAACCAAAACCAAGTGGACCTTCAATCCATACTGAAAAAAGCAAAACATACTTTTAAGACTACTTCATGGAAACATATAGAGTGAACTGAAGCAATTAGAGATATATAACCTGCCCAAACATAACAAGACAGCCACCAACGACTCTTTTTGTATTTAAGGAAATTAACTGCCATCTGTAAAAAGCAATTGATTAACACAAATGCTATCAACTAATGAAGTCATTTAATGCAGATATTTAAAATAAAAAACAATGGAGTATCAAGAAAATTGAAGTCTAGATTGCCTTACCACAATTGATAACAGAAAATTAAAGCTGGCAATAATTTGAATGACCGGAATCCAAAAGGCACTGCCTTTTGCAGTTGGAACCTTGTGAATCAAAAACGGCAAAATTGACCTCGCAATTAGGCTGCAAAACAAGACAAACAAAAATGAGATACTAACAGATTACAAAGGAAAAAATCATCACACAGAGGCAAAACATCAAATAGATGATACCCAAACAGAACTGCAAATCTAAAGAACTAAACTTTGAACTTCAAAATGAAATTT
Organism: Corchorus capsularis; assembly: GCA_001974805.1. Lineage (NCBI taxonomy): Eukaryota > Viridiplantae > Streptophyta > Magnoliopsida > Malvales > Malvaceae > Corchorus > Corchorus capsularis. The sequence goes on along the minus strand of AWWV01013715.1, from coordinate 21,767 downwards.
TGATTAGTACTATAAAATGGGTTTATAGTAAAGATTCAAAAAAGGAAAAGAGAATTTACAAAATCATGGAGAGGATGGCTATGGAAACGGCTACATAGTCGGAAGGGCAGCCACCATCGACGGCACAGCTTGCCATAGTTCCTTTTTCTTTACATATGATTAGGTACTTGATTTAGTGTATATCAGATTAAGGAATTAATCTTTGATTTGATTATTACATAATGTAAAGTGGAAAAATGGGAGAGTTGAGTTTGATTAGTCTTTGGTTGGGAAAAACACGGCAATGTCCCTCTGCTCGCTTTCTTCTATGAGTCTCCATCGTTTCCATATTTCCACGTGAAAGCCCTTTTTATTTTCTTGACTAATGACTTCCCAAAGCAACGTTTGCCGAAATCAAAGACTTCCCACCATTTTTTATTAGTGTGCCTGATTACACGTGGCATTTCTAGGAATGAAGATTTTTTTTTTGGCCAAATAGGAATGAAGATTAGTTGGTTGAGTTCAACAAATCTCAACGTCATCATTGGTTTATTCTTTTACTTTTCACTCGGACGAAGTTTCTTAGTCATCATTTGTCCAAATTCAATACCAATACTTGGGTTGGGTAAAGTGGAATAAGATTTGAGCTAAGTAAGATTTTAGGTTCAAGTTATACAAACGGAGAAAAAAAAGATTGACAATGTCATTTCACTTAAGGTTTGACACAATTCAACTCCAAATTAATTGAATTTGTAGGACTTCAAATGACAATACCTATAATTAGTAATTACCCATAGATTGGCTAAATGCTAATCATATATTTCATAATCCCTCTTGTGAGAGTTTTCATCTTCCATTGTCAAAACTTTTAGGATATTAATTAAAGTTGCTATTTTGTATATTTGTAAATGTAACAATCCAAGTAAGTGGGTATATATGAGTAAAAATCCACCCCAAATGAAAATGTGCAAAAATGTAGCTTAGTAATAGCTTCCTTTCTTTCACAAAGAAAAAGACACATCAAGTAAAATTGAAAGTGCATAGAAAAATTCCATGAGAAACATGGAAAAACTAGGCACTAAAAAAAAGTAATCCGAGGACAAGATAGATCCAAAAGAAGGATGCCAACAGAGAATGACTATATCAACCATATGAGGGAATCTGCAGGAAGTTGTTTCTGTCATAAAAAGTTGAGTGATTTTCAAGCCAAGCAAAACCATTTTCTCTGCAATAGAATGAAAGAAAATGAAGTTAGTAACCAAGAGAGATTTGTGACAAGAAAACATTGATTGAGTTTCTTTGAATTACAGACAGGCCTAACCTTAATGGAATGTTTACGTTTGTTTTTGTCCTTATAGCCACCATTTTTTTGCTGTGATTTTACACCTTTTGTAGCTACAACTGTAACATTCCCACCAGTTCTCTTCTCATCTCTAGCTATGTTAAATATGGCTGTAAATCCTTCAGCTGAGGCTGGATCATTCACATCCCATTCACCGAATTTTGGTAGAGGCTGCAGAAAACATGGAAAAATAACAATTTTTTGTCAAATCAAAGACCCAAGAAAAAAATGGGTTTTCCCCCATTTTTGAGATTATAATCACATTCCACTTCTATTACTCTTTCTGGGGTTTCTTAAAAGATTATCTTTTTCCTTCATTTTCACAAGCATTCTAACAAACAAAAACCCAGAAAGAAAGAAAATGAGATTCTATGAGAAAAAAGAAAGGAGGGAAGAGAATCTTACAGATGACATGATGAAAATGAGTAAACTGAGAAGTGATATGAAAATGAAAAACAGAGCTTTTTTTTGGGTGCGGATTAATTGATTGATTAAGAATTGATGATGAAGATGACAGATAATTCAAAGGTGAGAATATTTATATGAAGTGTTTGGGATTAAAGAATGGATGCTGAAATTGAAAAAGATTTGATATTCTACACGGATCAAACTCGTATAAGACGCGGGATCTTCCCAATACTTAATTTTTTTCCTTTTCTATTTATACTCTGTTTCCCACAGAAAAGTGGGACTGGGAGACTCTGCTTTTTCCATTTGGTTTTGTACTACTCGGTATAAAATGGTGGGCTTTAAAGGGGTTGTTGGATTTGAGATTTTAAAATTAAAAAACAAAACTTTACAAACACAAAAGTAGCAGATTGATGAAATAATTACTCTTTATAATCACCTTGAGATGTTTCCATTTCTGTCAATATATATACAAGTGACAGAATTTTGAGACTGTCAAATATTTGTGAATGCAAGGACTTGAGTCAAAGAAGTTTCTACATCTTAAGCAAATGATATCTGATTCTCATTCTGATGACTTTGATGTGTATCGCCACAAGATCCCTCCTACTAGGTTGTTCAACGCATGAGAAGCCATGGGCACGATAAGGCTAGAGGATACGAGTGTTGCATAACCATAGACAATCCCGACAAAGGTTGCCCTGAAACAAAACAGACACCAAATCATGATCATGCTTAGTAACTAAACTTCAAGATTGCTCTAAAACATCCAAGAATGTGAATGTCACAAGCCTCCCTTTCTCAGAAGTTCCTATATAAAGGCATTCGGGGGCAAGAAAAGAGCACGAAGTTTGTGACAGAAATGACTAATGCTGTAAGAGATAGTACTGACTTTGTGTGAAATCTAAATGATCAATTCATTAAGTTATGCGGAAGGTATATATAGGATTGAATCAATGAAATGTTAGATGTGTACCACACTGCAAAGGAATACTTTCTCCCATTGCCTAAGTGTAGAACCCCAAAAAGGCTGGCCACAACCAGGACACTTTTCCAGTCAAATCCAAAAATAGGGAGCAGTGCACCTCGAAAAAGGAGTTCCTGGACATTGTGGACATTTAGCTAGTAAGATAAGCACATCCGGAGTTACAGAAGACAAAAGAGGGATGGAAACTTAAAACAGTTCTCTCTGCTACCTCACTCATCCCAGGCAAAAATGCAACAACCAAGTAATCATAGGGTTGTAGAGAAGAAAGAACCTGCAAAAGGTAGGAAGATGTTTGTTGAGTTTAGCAAAGAAGTTGAAGACCAGCATAAGTTAGCAGACTGAAGAATCACAAGCATATAGTGCATTCAGATGCCGATTGAAATCATTCGATCATCTCAAGAACAAACATTGCTTTCATGAGATAATCCTAATGGAGTTTGCAGACAGATAGGTAGACCACTCCTGGACTCAAACTGCTAATCTACATCTACATCCTGAGCCTAGAAGCATGGGTAAAGAGTAAAGACAAAGGCATAAGCTGAGTGGGTTACCTACCTGCTGATTGGCTGCTTCACTTGACTCGGCAAAATTAGGCCATGTCTTCAACAATATGTATCGACATGATGAAATTAGGATAACCAATCCCACAATCAACTCAAGATGCCACATCTCGAAACCAACTGCAACAATTGGAGAAGTAGTGACACTGTTTATATACGATAAACCAAATTCTCCCAAAGAGTATAATAGGAACTCAGATCAGATGAGCATACTTGTATTGTATGCTCAAAACACATACATGAGAAATCTTTCACATATGGTGACATACATAAGCAGATAAAATAGAGACACATTTCCAGCACTCAATTAAAACTTTCTCCAAAACTCCTATCATCAAAGCCATGATCAACAATTTTCGTGGTCAGATTCTCTGTAATGTTTAAGCAATTAAGCTGACACCTAGGGCCATGTCCTTTTAGAGGCACCTTCAGCCCCAGAATATACTATGTCATTGTAATAGTAACTACTAACTAGTAAAGCTAAAGCTGAGATTCTGCGCTGCCAATTTTCAATTTTCACATGTAAAATTGAAAAACAGGGCAATCAAAGGCCTCCTCATCAGTTTAGCATCAACCAGTTTTGTGTCTCCTCTCCAGTTGTAACATGACTTGAGGCTAATTTGTCCCCTGCCTTATTATCGAGAGCCAATTATGACATAAGAGTATTTTTAGATTATCAGATTTATCATATTGCAGTCAAAATCTTTAATAATTACATCTTTCTATGGATATGCAATGGGACCAAAGCTTAGGGGGAAGGGGGAAGCTTTGCAATATATACATGATACTTCCATGGAGCAGTCGAGAATGGGCAATCCTTCCATCAACCCAACATGAGATACCTGCAGATTCGAATGAGGATATACATCTTACAAGAGTGGTTTCTCAAATATAGCAAAATCAACTCATAAGTTCATTGGTTTGGTGATGTTGGACTAAAGAATTACTTGAGCTACTAAACAGTAATGGACTGACAACAACAAACAGGAGGGATCTAACACTAAGACTAAGAATATCAAAATCAAGCTAGTGATTGCATGTGAAGAAGCAAGCAAACCTGTCTAATTATTAAACCCAAAGCAGCTATCAACCCAGAAGTGATGGTGCAGGCTTGAAGCACATTTCTCCTGGAAGGAATTGAAATTGAAGTTTGAGGAGCTGTATTATCAGAAGAATACACACTGCCTCCATCGTTACCATCTTCATCCTTCGAGCTAGATGTATCTGTTAGGACACTTCCATCTTCCACTAAAGTCTCTTTAGTTGGCAAGGTGACATTTTTACGTGGTTGTCCCTCTCTTCTCAATCTTTTCATTGATTTACGGCTAGCAAAAGCCCTAACACTAAATTTAGGACCCTGCAGAGGAAAGCAATGTGTATGAAAAATATCTTAAGAAACCTTATTGAGTTGTTTTGTTTTGTTTTATTTTTTGTTTTATTTTTCAAATACAGCAATACCAGGTAGCTTACACTGATTGTTTTTAGGGTTACAAGCTCTTTGGCACCATGGTAGCCCACAAATTTCCCACCTATACAAATATCACGAAATTTGCACAAATTAAAAGGAAGAACCGAGAACATATCAAAGAATGAACAGAAGTTTTATCATTAATAATTGAGTTCTAGAGACCAAATCTTATCAACAATACAAGAATCAAAATGAAGCATCATAAGTTATTAAAAAAAAAAAAATGAAGCATCATAAGTTATTAAAAAAAAATGAAGCATCATAAGTATCCAAAAGTTCAGATTTATTTTCCTTTAGCTTTTGAAAGTATACTCTTTTAACTTTTATATCAGTGAGGGCAAAGGGGAATCAGAAAGCAAAATCAAGGAGAAGAGGTACTAACAGTTTATAGAGAGCAAACCCATAGCTGGTTACAGCTTCCAAATCCAAATGGATGCAGCTTTAATCTGTTACAACTTACAACCCAATTTCACAAACACGAGATAAAACTAAAACACGAAAAGAAAGAAAGAAAGAAGGTGAAACTCAATGAAACACAAACCTTTTCTTCTAGCAGTCTTACAGCAACTAGTTTCTGCGTTCCTAACCCGAACCAAGAAGATAATCAAGTTACCCAGAAAAATGCTACTAACAATGTCATGTTAAGGATGAGGAAGACTGGAAAATAGAACAGAAAATATCCAAAATTTGCTTTTGAAACCAACGGGCAACGACTAACCGTAAGATGACGCTGTTAAAATCTTCTTCCCATCCCTTCCTTATACTTAATTTAAAGCCACGCGTAACAATTACAGGTTATAATCATAAGTACTGAGTATTTGATCGACAAAGGTACCATATTTTGCCTAGTTGTTGGGATTTTTTTTAACGAATTTTGCTTCTTAAAGAAAATGCTGGAATCATAGAAGTAAAATGGAATTCTAACCACGCTTAAACCTTAAACCAAGCTACAATCTTGAAGGGTATTAAAAAAATATGGAGTATAAACACTTTAAAAGTACATGTATAAATCTGAATTTTGTCTATGATAACATATGGCATTTGCTCAATGTCCCACTTCAGAAAACAGAGGCACAATGCGAATTATTGCCATGAAAGCTTTTGAACATTACATTCCCTGCTGTTTCTTAAAAAAAAAAGGCAATACAGAGAATTATGTGGCGGAAGCTTGTAAGAATACGTATACCAACCTACTCGACACCATGTTAAGAAGAGTTAGACAAGGGAAAAACAAAAGAATGGGAAAGAATCGACTATGATATTATCTATGATACAATTCTCAGGAGCTAATCAGAAACGGTAAGGCTTTGATCAAGAGGATAATTGTGGACTGAGTTTACAAAATGGTTCCCAGTAGCCAAATATGTAGGAGAATACAATAGGCCATGAGCCCTAGCCTTGCTCTGGGACGACTACCTAGAACTCGGCCACCCGATACCCTGTACCAGATCAAAAACATATATAATATCAGCAAATAATGTAAAAAATGTCATTCCGATCAATCAGAAATAAATCATTTGACTAAGTCATATGGGTAGAGCATTTTACCAAATTCCATCAACTCGATCTGCAAACAACTTCCCTTGTCTTGGAATGAGACCAGATGTGTTTAGAGACTTGAACAAATGACCTGCCAAGGAAAGGACGTAAGTTTATCTTCTGCAAATTCTGAGACTAGTCCTGATGACGGAAGATTTTACTACAAAAGATAAATTTAAGAGAAAGCCAACCTTTGTCCTCGTCAGTTTCCTCATTGCTGATCAGGCGATCTGATTCCAAGTCAATATTAAGTGCAAGATGGTCTGTTGATCCTTTTTTCAAAGTTCGCAAGTGAGCAGCTGAGGCCACAGGAGATATTGTATTCTTTCCAACTGATACCTGCACAAGCATCAATAGTAATTAGATCTACAAGAGCAGCCTTTGCAAGGGTTTTATAATAGCATCAGTTGAAACAAACAGATATAACAAAAATGGCATTGGAAAATCCAGCTTCTCTTTGAAATGGGTTTTACACTCAAATCTTCATCCACCACCATCTATCATTTCTCAATGAAGAGGCTAAACATCCAAGCATAGCTTAAAAAGGATCTACTGATTTGACCTCAAAAGATTCTTCACTAAATAATAATATTAAATCAAGTCAATTCAAAGGATATCTAAATAAACTCATACTGTACATAGAAAATTCATAAATTAATTATCCTAGATCACTATGAGCCACTAACATTAAGGCCAAAAAAACTAAATCCGTCATGAAGTACAAACTTTATGGAACTAATAGAGCAGTTTCTTTCACAAAAACTAGATTTCTTGCATTGCACTAGAACTAAAGATCCATTCAGACATTTAAATTTCAATTAATCAGAGGTTTGCTTAATCAGGCATGCATAATATGATTTTGCGCTAAATTAATCTGAAAAAGACACATAAATATTGGCTCATAATCTCAACCAAGCAAGCACCTTAAGGACCTAAGCCTTTTATCTTTAAATGCATATTGAAGACATGATAACTCAATGGTTGCTAATTGAATAGAAAAAGCTTATAATAAATCAGATGAAAGAAAGTTCATTATGGGAAGCTAAAGTTAATAGACTGTAAAAGGCAATATTTACCGCATCTTCTATTTCAGATATTTCAGATCCAGTGGGTACTGATGGTGCTTCAAAGATGCTCCTTTCCTGTACAATCTCATTCTGAACTGTCCTACCCTGAAGAGATTCTTCTAGCAACTTAATCTTAGTTGATAATTCATCTATGACCTTTTGGCTTCCAAGCAACTCGGTACCAAGATCCAGTGCATTGGATTTTGACTTTTCAGTCTCTAACAACAGGGCATTAACCTGTTTTTCTAAAATTGGCAAAAGTGCTTTGATACCAACAGAATTTTGGCCTCCGATAAACTCTTTACCTCCCAACACAACAATTATCTTTTGCAAACTAAATGTAACCTCAGACAACTCTGTATTCATCTCTTCCAAGTCTGGCTTATTCCTCTCATGTGCTTTAATCTCTTCTTTAAGATGCTCAATTTCATTAACCTGTCTTGGAAGTTTAGACTGCAGTTCTTCCTTCTCATACGATAGCAAATCTATTTGATTCTGCAAATCAGTGAAATTATCAATGACAGAAAACAGTTTCTTGATATCAGCTGAGCTCTGGGGCTCGAGGTCTTCTGACTCTGCAAGAGGAACTTCAATCACACTCAGCTTGTCTAGTAGAGTCCTTAATTGAGATGCAGATAAAAGAGGCTCTTCAGCTTCTGCAACAACAAAATAATAAAAAACAACTTAATAACAATTACCAATCAAGTGTATACGAATGACAAGGTCAGAACCAAGATGTTTACCTTTTTCTTTCATCAACAAACTATTATACGATGATGAAAGTTCCGACACTTTTTCTTTCCACCTTTCCTCGTTGGCTTCATAATCCTCCACCTTAAGCCTCAATTCTTTGCGTGAATCTTCTAATGCTTCTATATCACTCTCCAACTTGTAAACCCTGCTTTGATATACATTTCTTTCATCAATAGCTTTCTCAGAGGCACTTCTGGTATTTTCCAATTCTTTTTGTAAATCATGAATGATAGTAGCCACTGCTTTATTTGTAGTTTCGAACAACTTTGCAAAACTTCGAACTCTTCTAGTAGAAGCCAACAATTTCTCAGCTGTCTTAGCACATTTGTTGCCACCAAACTCCTGCAGAGCCATGTCATCTTCAACATATTCCCCCACATCTAGATGCAAACCATGGTTCAATTTTTCAAGTTCAGGAACATAATTAAGTTCTATAAGATTGTTCTTAACTTCAAACTGCAGGTCTTGAGTTGCATCAGTACAAGCAGAGAGTAAAATGGCAAAATCATTTTGTAACATGACTATAGCTTTCTCCTTTTCTTGTTCACGCATTTCCAGGCTTTTGACATTTTGCTTCAAGGATTCCATATTCTCAACCATACTTTTTACCTCCTCCTTTGCTGCCTGTAATTTCTTTGACAGGGCTGCTATTGACTCATCTAGGAAGGTTGAAAACCCCTCAAATCTATCAGCAAGAATTTTGTTTCGCAACTGGAACCGTTCTCCAGTCTTTGTAAAAATTGAAGAAATATCATCACCATTTACGGGATTTGCTTCATAATTCTCCATCTCAATGTTCACAGCATTACCAATATCATCAGAGAAATGTCTGGCTAGATGGGCAACATCCTGTCATAAATCAAAAGAGTCAATTTAAAAATAGTAGTAATAAATTTTTCAGCCATTCAGGAAGGTGAGGAAAGAAAGAGAAAGTCCAGAATAAGCTAAATGAAAAAGGAAAGTTTGGTATCACCTCCATGAGTGGGTAACCTTGCAGCAGTTCCGAATCCTTGTCAACTAAATGGTTCCTCGTGTCTTTAATGGTACGATCCATTTCTTTAAGGCGCTCCAAGTTCCTGTAAAAGCATTGTTTCATTGTAGACAACAAACTCTGGTCTTCCACTAGCATTTGAAGATTGTTAAGATGACCGATCAACTCTATCGATCTGCTGGCTATGCTGCCACTGGTTCCAGCCAGCTCTTCCATGCATGCATTCAGTTTGGAATTAAGAGTTGATACCTCCTGATCAGCAGTTCTTTTTTCACCTTGAAGAATGGAAAAATCCTTTTCTGCCTTAGCCAATGCATCTTCTAGCGATTTTATGCTTGTGCCAGCATCTGCCAGCTTGCTAGCCTGGGTCTCAGTTTCATCTTTTAGCTTGGTCAGCTCATTCTCCAAGTTGGTTATTTCTGATTGTGCACGATTACCTTGTTCGGTTAACGAAACAACATTCATCTCTGCCTGAGAAAGTGCATTTTCAAGTGACTTTATAGTGTCATATGCCTCTGTGAGTCTGATGGTCTGAGTGGCAACTTCCTCTCTCACTTTCTCCATCTCCATCTCTGAAGCAGCTCTGCTACCTTCAATCTCCTCTTTCTCACTGATAAGCAAGGAGATTTTACTTTCAGCCAGTGCCAATGCCTCTTCAAGTGACTTTCTGGATTCATCAGCAAACTTGTTTGCTTGTAATTGAGCTTCTTCCATTCCTTTCTGCAACTCGATTTCTATATTTTTCTTCCCAAATTCAATCTCCCTCTTCTCTTCAGCCAGTTGAGATAAATCATTCTGCGCAACAACCAATGCATCTTCAAGGGATTTCATAGTTGCTTGGGCTTCTGCTAACTTGCCAGCCAGGTTACTAGCCTCTTCCTTTACTTCCCTCAACTCTTTCTCAGTCTGTGTCTTTGCAGTCTGACAATCATCAATATACCCGGCAAGCCAGTACAGCTTCTCAGTAGGCTCTTCAAATTGTAAATCAACTGGAATAACAATGCGATCAACCACTTCGCTCACTCTCTGCAATATACTCTTTTGCAAATGAGCTTCTTCCATTGCTTTCTGCAACTCTATTTCTATATTTTTCTTCCCAAATTCCATCTCCCTCTTCTCTTCGGCCAGTTGATTTGAATCATTCTGCGCAACAGCCAATGCATCTTCCACTGATTTTATAGTTGCTTCGGCTTCTGCTAACTTGCCAGCCAGATTACCAGCCTCTTCCTTTACTTCTCTCAACTCTTGTTCAGTCTGTGCCTTGGCAGTCTGACAATCAACTATATACCCAGCAAGCCACTCCAGCTTCTCTATAGGCTCTTGAAATTCTAAAGCAACTGGAATAACAATGCGGTCAATTACTTCACTTACTCTCTGCAAGATGTTATTGCTCTCAAGTAAGAACTTCTCAATTTGATCCCTTTGCTCTTTCATAGCAGCAAAATCACTCTCCAACTTCGGGATGCGCTCCAAATCAGTAGATAAAGTACTGATCTGATCCCTGCACTCAGCAACTGTTGATTTTTGTTGTTGTAACTCAAGACTCAACTTCTCAATTTCAGAGTTCTTTTCCTCAAGAAGATGTTTCAAGTTTTCTCGATCTTGAACCAAACCCTTTCCTTTCTTAACTGCCATTGATAACTTCTCCCTCAGCAGACCAGATTTCTCCTCTGATCGTTCAAGATCTTTCTGCAAAATATCTTTCTCCTCCTTCAGTGCAAAAAGCTCCTTCGAAGTTACAGTGAACTGATTTGTCAAATCACTCAGCTGTGACCTCACCAACCTATCTTCTTCTAGTATTTCATCACAAAGCATCAACTCCATATTCCTAACATACAATAGACTTTGAAGTTTTTCAAATAGTTCTGTATCCCTAACGGGGGCATCCAGAGAGGCACTCATTTGTTCTTTTATCTTTCCAAAGCACCTATCTATTAGCATGGGTAGATTAGAAGAAGTCTCTTCAATACCTTCTTCATCACCCATTATTATTCCAGAACCCTCTGCCAGCATCCTTGAAATCTGATCTTTCTCTGATTTAAGTTGGTGGACCTCATTCATAACATTTTCATATTTACTTGTGAGATCAGCCAACTCCTTTTGAATATAATCCTTCTCTGTTAGTTCTGATGCAAGTGAAGCACTTAAATGATCCTTGTCCAAAGATAACTGATGCACCTTGCCGACAATTTCCTCGTATTTAGTTCCAATTTGATCTAACTCTTCCTTAATGTAATCCTTCTCTTGCTGTACAGTTGAAAGTGAAGCAGTCAATCGATCTATCTCGTCACGTGCAGCTTCATTTGTTCTGGAAATTTCATACTGCAACATATTTATTTCATCTTTAGCCTGATAAAAAGACTCTTGAAGCCAAGCCAAGCGAGAATCTAAATCAGAAAAGGAGACATTTTCAGGTAAATTAATAGCACAAATGGTATCTCTCAATCTGTGGAAGTCCAACGAAACACCCTTCAGTTCCTTTCTTTCATTAGCAAGCCATCTAGCTCTTCCTACAATATCCACTGATTGGAGCTCCTCAGGTATATCAATCTGGGACAGGATGTGTTCAAATGTCTCAAGAATCAAGGTCTTCTGCGAGAGCGATTCCTGCAATGATGCAACCAAATTTTCACTTTTCACCAAGTCCTCCTTGTATAATTCAGCAGCTTCTAGGGCACTAGACTTCTCTTGCAATTCAACTTGACATTTCTCAAGTTCACTTGTTTTATCAGCCAGAGACTGCTTCAGTGCATCCCGCTGCTGAACCAATGCCTTCCCTTTCGTCACGGCCATGCTCAGCTTTTCCTTGGTATTAGCAGACCTCATTTTTTCCTGCTCAGCCTCCGTCTTTGCTTTTCCAAGCTCCGAATTTAGCATCTCCACCGTCGTTTTCTCGCTTTCAACTTGTTCAAGCAATTTCCTGTTTTCGTCTTCCAGAGCACCTATTCTTTCAATCAGCTCTGCTTCTTTCCTTCTCAACTCAAATAACTCATCACGAGCAGCAACAAATACAGTCCCAAACTCCTGCACACCAAAATTGGACTCAGCCTTTGTCAAACACTGCCCGAATTGATTAATTTCAGAAAGGAACTGATTATACTTCTCAATCAAGGCCAAAGTGCTTTTCTCAACAAGGTCAATATGCTCCCCACCAGAATCACCAAACAATTCTCCATGATCAACCACTGACCCAAGAGCAGCTAGAATCCTCTCCAGTGCAACCTCAAACTGCTGGTTCTTCTCTACATTCTCCTTCTCTGCTTCAGCTACTAAACTCACAACCTTCGCATTCAGTCCTTCAATCTCTTGATCCTTCATATATATCTCCCTGGCAAGCGCCTCCTTCTCTTCCTGCACAAACTAAAACCCTAAGTAAAACATAAAAAATCATTGACCAACAAATTGATCTTCATACTAAATACATACACACACACAACAGAGGAACTAAACCTTGTATTCGGATTTGAGTTTCTCTTTTTCATCAACAGCCTGCTCCAGCAAAGCACGCAAGCGTTCCATTTCATCGACAAATTGATTGTTATCAACAACTTCATTGTTGTGTGTACCATTATCAGCTTCATCAAACTGTCTAGCTACAGCATCTGGTATTTCCTCGGAAGCATCCACAAACATATCTTCTTTGCTATCAACATGAGACAACTCAAGAGATTCCGCTTCCTAAATTGATAAAAATACAATATAAATCATACCTAAGAACAATAATCATCATATTACATTTTTCCCCTATCAAGAACGGGGGGAAAAGTGAGATTTCAAACCAAAAATTTACTAGAAAAAGAACCTGATTAGTCGAAGATTGGGAGTAAATTGGTCCATCTTCCTCAACAGCTCCAGCAATCTCCGAATCGTGATTTTCCGACATTGCTACTAATCATATAAATTCATAATAATTAAAGACAGCTCCTTCTTCAATAACAACAATCAGATCTGCAAGGAAAAAAAAATCCAACGTGAAAGAAGTTTCGATAAAAAGGATTAGTATTATAAAAATTGAACAAACGGAAAACTTGAGATCATGGCGGAATATTTGATTTGACCTGAATTTCAATTGCACGGTGGATTGATTAGATTCTGTTGAGCTTCGGATTCGAAGGAAGAATTTACAAATTACAAAGTTAGCAACAGAACAGAGTAATTTTTTTTTCTTTTTTTTCTCTTTCTCTTTTAACTTATGTTTTGAAAAAAAAAATAAATAAAAAATCAGATGTTTTTGATTGTTGGCGTTACTGTGTCAGATTTCATTGAAAGGGGTGACGAGGTTCCGCCAATCAGATGCGGTCGCTTGGTTTCTCACTTTGTCTTACTGCTCGCGGAAATATGACTGAAAATAAAAATACAAAAACAAAAAAACAAGAAAAGAAACAATTTTTTGTCTTAAAAAATGTAAGAAAATTTGTATTTGTGTGTGTAATTTTTTTTTTCTTTTAATTGTTTTTGAGCAAACTTATGTCAAAGTAGTGCAAAAGTATGGAAGTAAATAAGAATCGGTTGAATCGTTGATAAAATTAAGAAAAAAATTGAAAATCCTAATCAAATTTTGGCCAATTTTTTTAATATAAAAAAACTTTTTTTTTTTTGCAATTATAAGGAATAAAAAAAGTTTAACATTTGGATTTTAAAAATTTTCTAATTTAGTAGTATAAAAAAATGTGCATGGAAGTTTTATCACAATTATTGAATAGGCAGCTGCCAAAAGTGTGTTCAAATACCATCCTAAATGTCACAGGATTGGTCTGACGCATCTAGCCTTTGTTGATGACTTGCTTATCTTCTCTCATGGATCCAAGACTTCAAACTTAGCTATTATGTCTATTTTGCAAGACTTTTCTATCCTTTCTGGGCTACAAGTGAACAATGCTAGGTGCGAGATTTTTTCAACTGGAATCACACAAGAAGCATTACATGATATTCATAAAATCTCAGGTTTCAAGCTCAGTAAACTGCCTATGAGATATTTAGGGGTTCCCCTTATCACTAGAAGATTGAATTCACGAGATTGCGAACCTTTGATCGAAAAAATAACTGCTAGAATCAATAGTTGGTCAGCAAAGCACCTGTCATACGATGGAAGGCTTCAACTCATACACTCTGTTCTATCAAGCATGAAAATTTTATGGTGCAGCCACTTTATTCTCCCCCAAAAGGTCATAAAAAAGGTTATTCAGCTATGTTCTGCTTATTTTTGGAATGGTTCTGCAGGAAAAGCCTCTGGTGCTAAAGTTAAATGGGAATAAGTGTGCAAACCCAAAGCGGAGGGAGGCCTAGGCCTTAAACATGTAAGAGAATGGAACATCGCTTGCATGATTAAGGTCATTAGGCTCATCTTGATAGACTTTGACTCTTTATGGGTAGCATGGCTGAAAGAATATATTTTTAAGCAAAACTCTTTTTGGACCTATCATCCCTCCAGTACTACCAGTTGGGCATTGAAGAAACTAATACAACTTAGGCCTCTTGCTCAGACTACATTACAACAATTGACTGGAAACTTTAAGATTCAACATGCTTGGCAACAACTTAGAGAAAAGCAACAAAAGGTTAGCTGGCATAGACTGCTGTGATATTCTAGTCACGTTCCAAAGTATGCCATTGTTGCTTGGTTAGCAATATTAAATAGACTGCCTACTAAGGATCGTCTATCAAAGTGGGGGCTTGCTATAAATGATAATACCTGCCTATTGTTGCTTGGTTGCTATAAATGACATTTTTAGTTAGTATATCAAATTTAGTTTGATAAATTTTAGTTTGTACAAATGAGGATGTAAATATTGTACAACCAAGTTTTTGTATACTGTTGCAGTGTTTTTAACACTGCTCAAAGATGAATGATGATAACATTTCATCCAAAAAAAAAAAGATGTAAATGGGTTAAGTTGGGGTATGAGTTGGAAAGGATGATTAAAAAGAGACCAACAATTCAAGGCCTCAAGACAGACAGACAGACAGCTCAAATAGGCCCAATGTAAAGCAGGCCTCAAACAAGGTTTATTAGGGAAATATTCAATCCAACTCACAATATTATTCCACTTCAACTTTCTAAATGAAATTTTGTAGGAGAAGGGCAGATACATAAGCTTGTTTAATACTTACTGAACTTGTAACAGCTCTAGCCTCTAGCTCTAACATAACATCTGATAAATATATTTGATATTGTTAGCAGAGTTAACATAAACCAAGAAGAATCTCTTCAAGTGATAGCAAAGTTGATTGATTTAGCTAACAACCGAGAGAATTGTTAAAGATACCAAGTAATCTTTGCAATAGAAAGAACATAAATTAATTCTAAATACAATCATGCATGCTTTATTACGATATGAGTTGAGTTTATTTATTTACGATAATAAGAACTCTCAAATAATAAAAAAACAACCCCTTGGTAATTGGACAATGAATTTATTCATCATCATCATCATCATCTTCTTCTTCTTCTTCTTCTTCTTCTTCAGCATCATCATCATCATCATCATCTTCATCATCATCGCTATCTTCCTTTTGGAGGTGTTTGGGTTTCACACACTTCCAATGGACAATATATCCACATCCCATCTCTTTACATTCAAGTGCCAAATCAAGACAAGGCTTGCAACATATAATGCAGTTTAGATAGTAATGAACTTTTTGTACAAAAGTGAGAGGGTGTTGATGCTTCCCTTTTGTGTAGATGCTCCCAAGCTTGATAAATTGATATTCTCCAAGAACACAGTTGACATGAGCTGAACTATTGCAAGTCCCACAATGGTAAAACCAATGGTTTGGGTTTCTTTCTTCTTCACAAATGTCACAATAATGAGATTCTGAATAATCGTCATCATCATGATAGGTGAGTTTGAAAGGATGTTCGTCAAACCTGTGCCGAGCTTCAAGTGGTAGTGTCAAACAATCCCCGTGCAAATTAAAATCACAACGCTTGCATCTGTATGCATCTTTAGTAGAACCCCCACAAGCATTGCACAATGCTTTGTAATTCCAATGGTAAGAAAGGTTATGTTGATGCCCTTCACATTTGGGGATGGTTGAAACTAAAGCACATCGAACACAATAACGAGCATTGCATTTTGCACAACTGTAAGCAAAACCAGTGGTTTCATACTCACAATCTTCACATTTGAAAATGCCACGTAAAGTAAGTGGGAAAGGTACCGGGTGATAGTGAAACCAAAGACGCTTTTTCCTAGGTAATTCAGCACATGATTTATGGAGAGAGAAATCACATTGTGAACAATAGTAATAAGAAGCAGATATGGCTAGCACACAACCATCGCAAAACATGTCATCCTTGATGTCATTGCTTAAAGTTAAGTTATGTTGATGGCTAAAATGCTTTATTTCAGTTGCTACCACATTGTCTCCATGTTTGGTCTCTGTAATGATAGAATATGGTAGCAATATTGTTGAATCTCCTCCCAGATCCTCATCAATTTCCCAGTCATCAAATTCATACCAATTATAATCTTCTATAGCACAATTCACATGGACATTATAGTTGCAATCCGAACAATGATACCTGGCATGCTTTGAATTCACCTCCTCTAAATGGGAAATTTGGCATTCCCACATTTCAACTTCATTTTCATCATCTTGCCCATTAAGGAAAGAGGTGAGGAAAATAGGGTGTTCAGGATGCATTGGGAAATCAAGGGTGTGTGGCAATGAAATGCATTTCTTATGGACCATAATGCTGCATTTAGAACAATTGTAGGATAGAAATTTCCCTGGAGTACCACATGCATCACAAACAAACGAGACATGTGGTCGTCTCCAAAATGGGATGAAAGGGTGTGGATGGTTTTTATCTTCAATGATAGGTGGTGTTGTTGAACATTCAGGGTGAAGAGCAAACTTGCAAGTTGAGCAACAATAAACATATATATTATGTTTGGTTTGTTGGCAAATTTGGCAAGGCAGAATATCTTCACTTGGAATATTTAACTGTAGAGAAAGAGGATGTTTGCGGTGGAAATGGTGATTGATAGTGGTGGGTATTGTAGCACATTCAATGTGGAGGGCAAAATCACAAGGTGAACAATAATAAATAAGTCCCCAACTGTGGGTCAAAGTTTGGCATATGTTGCACAAGAAACGTGTACCGGAAAACTGTAAAATAAGAGGATGTTTAGGGTGCAAGAGGTGATTGGTTTTTGTGGGAAGCTCGGCACATTTTGAGTGTAGATAAAAACCACAATCAAGAGAAAAGTAGACAGAATCCAGTATTGGCCTGCAACAAGCAAAGCACTCTGCTTCTTTTATTTCTTGATTGTGATTTCCTGAAGAGACCAATGGATCCACACGGGCAATACATTGAAGGTCTCCAACCCTTTCTTGACCAAGGTTAGATGAAAACAAAGCACATTTGACATGAAGGTCTATTTCACAAGATGAGCAATGATAAACAAAATTCTCACATGTTTTTGTGCAGAAATTGCAATAGCATTTACCCGTGTATGGGTGACTTTTCAGAAGTTGAAAGCTGTGCTCGCGATGAAAGGGATGATTCAACTCAATGGGTGCCTCGGCGCACTTCTTGTCAAGGTAGAACCCACAAGCCACACACCCAAATCTCGGACCAGTCATCAACTCCCCACATCCCAAGCAATAAGCCTTCTCATCACTTTCATGGCTTCCCTCTCCAATGAACTGCAATGGATGTTTATGGCTAAAATGTTGAAGCTTCATGTTTCTTTTTTTCTTTTCTTTTTTTCAATGCTAATTATGGTGAAAAGAAAGATGTTTTCGTGGAACCCGAAGCCTATGGTTCATATATTTATGCCATGTTCAAATATATTTATTAATTAATTGCATAAACTATAGTAATTTCTTATTTGTAACTTGAATATCACACAAGGTACCTATATCAAAATGAGTGATATGGTGAGGATAACACGCTATGGATTGTCTCTAACTCGATTATGCTTTAGGATATAGAATAAATAAAAGTTGAAGAGAGGTAAATTAATAAATTCTTTTCTTGTTTCCAAGGAGACACCCCAACGGTTAAAGTTTGTGATTTTTTTGCAGTGAATAAAAAATCGGACCGGATTGGCCAAGCCAGTTCAACCGGTTAAACTGGGAACCGGTGCCCAGTCCGGTACCTGTATATCTATAATATTGAAAGTCCGGATTGGCCAGGCCAGTTTGAACTGGGAACCGGTGCCAGTCCGGTACCTGGGAATTTGGTCAACTTTTTCAATTTTGAAAAATTTTAAAAAAACAATTGCAAATGGTAAGAATCGAACCCCACGCACTTTGAATGAAGACAAAAGATTTAACCACTCCACCAAAGTGTTATTTAATGATTATATCATCAATATATATTATATTTATTTTATACTAAAAATATTTTTTTCAAAAAAATCTTTTAAAACGTTTAATCACCGATTAAACCGGTTGAATCGGTTAAACCAGATACTGGTGGCCTCACCGGTATGGCCTCCGGTACGGTTTTTTATTCATTGATTTTTTGCGAAAGGTCTCGAGTTCGAATCCTGTAATAGGCGGGTGGGATTTGGGATAGGAAAGGACTTCCTCCTATTATGTAGCTCATTTAAATATCATTTTCATGAGTAGTAAAAAAAATATTTTTTTTATCAAATAATCACTTTCATTAATTTATAATCAGAAATCACAAACGTCGGGAAGAATAGTCCCGCACCACACGATTATCCAGCTCATTTTAACTAGATACATTGGCCTTCCTATGTACAAATCATTGACGCGTACATAAATAAAATAGGATTGTCAAATTTCTAATTTCATAATATAACTACCAATTTCACCAAAAAAAAATATATAACTACCAAACATACCAAATACAAAAACAAATAAATTACAAATAAAGTCACATTCCGTGAGACTAAAACCCAAGACCTCATGGTCGTGTTATACTGGAACTAAGAGCCTACTCTACCACTAGGATAAATGACCGATGGCAAAAAATTCTTTTCTTCTCCTTAGAAAAAGTCATATATGATATTATCCAAAAAGTGATAGCAATGCAATGCAAGCAAGAAAGGTTTACGTCCAAGATCTTCTTTAAGAGAAAAAAAATGGTATAATAAGATTCTAAATCCTAAGCTTGTATTAATGGGATTTATGTTTCCTTACAACTTTAACGAGTTATAAACAAAATCATCAAATAAAACAAGCCACATGGGATGCTATTTGTAAGGCTTAATATATACTCAAATTCGGCTTGAATTTGTTACAAAAAATTGTCAATTGCACCTTAAGATATTATTTTTGAACATTTCGCATCGTGAATATTTATTTTTCATCCTCCCTTTATTATTGGAATAAATTGTTCACTTAATGAACTCACAACATCCTTTTATTATTTTTAATTTTAAATTATTTATTTATGTTTAAGAAATTAAAATATTTCATGAAAACATGTTTTCTTTCATATAATAAATAAAAGTAATAAAATAAATTTAAATTGATGAATCAAGCCAAACCAGACCTCTTGGAGTACAAATTTTGGAATTATCAATTCAAGGCTCGCCTTAAGAACATCTCTAGTACCAAAAGGGTTGGCGGTCTATTTTCATCAATCTGCAGGAGTATATATAGCCTACATTTAGGATTGCAAGATTTCCAAATTTTAATTTCTTTATCTACTTATCATTTGCTTATATCTATTAGAATCTCCAAATATCGTATGTAATCTCAATGTATATAGCTAGGAAGCTATATTTCGTAAGTTTATTTATTGAAATCTCCAAATATCGTAAGTATAATCTCACAAAAATCTTTCAGAATTTTTTAAGTAAAAGGGTGCAATATGATATTTCTCAATGCCTATATAAACACACTTCTAAACCACATTATAGGCATTGACAAGATCTTCAAGAATGAAAAATGCTAGATTCAACCTCACCTATATTTTTCAGTCTTAGAATGTTACTTGCAGTTGCATATATATATATATATATATATATATATATATATATATGTTATATATCTATATCTATATATTATATAAGTCTAAATTTCAAAAACCTTGACCTAAAATATCTAAAATACATTTTTTAACATAAAGCTTTAGTTTTAAGTTGGCTTAATGGGCAAAAAGGCCTCAGAACTTACACCGAACCGTCAAATAAGCCCCTGAACTATTATTTCGGCCAAATAAGCCCCTGAACTCTTAAAAAATGTCAAATAAGCCCTGTTGCCAAGGCTAAATGCTCAAATAAGGACTAAACATTTTAAGATTTTCTCAAATAAGGATCAAAATACACAATTCCAACAAATTAGAACACATACTTAGCAAATTTTTACAAATTAGGGAATCCTTAAATGAATCTCATACATATACGTTAAATTTGATAAAAAATGATATTATCATGTTAATTAAAAATCAAACCATATTAATCAAAATAAATTCATTAAACGTAATATGATATAAAATTATCGTGTGATTTTCAATTTATATATCCCTCACACATTAGTATTAACTTATATTGTATCCAATTTGTAAAAAAATATTAAGTATGTTTTCTAATTTGTTGAAATTGTGTATTTTGATCCCTATTTGAGAAAATCTTAAAACGTTTAGTCCTTATTTGAGCATTTAACCTTGGCAACAAGGCTTATTTGACCTTTTTTAAGAGTTCAGGGGCTTATTTGGCTGAAATAATAGTTCAGGGGCTTATTTGACGGTTCGGTGTAAGTTCAGGGGCCTTTTTGCCCATTAAGCCGTTTTAAGTTTGAATGGTTAATAGGTAATTTAATATAAACGGAAATATATATCTTCTTAAACTTTTATTTAATTTCAATCTCCTTTTTTTTTTTTTTGAGTAAAATAGAATTTCATTAATTGGAGAAATTAGGATTACAAACGCTAGGAGGTAGACTCCCGCACCGCACAAGGTTATGATCTAAATGAGCTAACCGATGTGCCAAGACATTAGCTTCTCTACGAACATGTAGAAAATTACAATGATCAAATAAAGAAACTAACTTCCTAATTTCATAGATAAGACAAGCCCATTCCCACCAAACAGGTGAATTGTTGGTGATAGCTGACACCGCATTTAAACAATCACTCTCAAAAACACAACTATCAATACCATGCTTTAATGCCAATTCAAAGCCAAAAAGAATCGCATGTATCTCGGCATACAAGGGACTAGAAATAAAATACAAATGACGACACGCACTGATAAGAACACTACCTTCTTCATCTCTAAACACAACACATAAACCAGCCTGTCCAGTAGCTTGGTTAAAAGCCGCATCCGTGTTGATCTTCACTCCTCCCCGTGCCGGCGCTTGCCACCCAACAACTTCCGACGACCTCTCTGCAACCCTTCTAGCACCTCTAGGACGAATTTATTCAAGCTGTTGCAATAAAGCTCCAGCTTTATAAATCATCGATGTCGGAGAAGCCGAGAATGAAGAGTGCAAACAATCGTTTCTATTCCTCCACAAGGACCAAAAGAAAATCAATAAAATTTCCAATTGTCCTAAATCAAAAGCTTTTCCAATTAAGTCAATCCAAAACTCATTTGTAGTCTGCAACTGCTCTATATAAGGTAATAACCATGGCGCCACTGTTTCCCAAATCCGTCGACTAAAGCAGCAATTAAAAAAGATATGGCCAACAGATTACTTCGCTAGTCCACAAACGACACATAAACCATCAACATCCATTCC
>AWWV01013713.1:0-22854 GCA_001974805.1 Corchorus capsularis | reverse complement strand
CGTTGTTCATGACAATTCAAAATTTATTTCCTTTATATGATCAAATTTACAAAACAGTATAGAAGCCAGTTTGGCGGAGGAAGCTCTGATATATTTGTCACTGAAGTTGAATCCCTCTGTCCCTTTTTATAAGTCCCCTTCTAGAAGCTTTTTTTGTCCCAAAATATAAGTCTCATTTCTAAACCCAATACATATTTTACTTAGGTAAAAGTCAAAATTGGTCCCTCAAGTGGAGCGAACATAGCAAATTGGTCCCTCAAGTGAAAAAATATGCAATTTAGTCCCTGAAGTGGTGTTAACTGAGCAATTGGGTCCTTTCCGTTAGAAGCCGTTAAAGGAGCCGTTAATTGTGCTGATGTGGCAGTGACGCTGTCAACTATGCTGACGTGTCATCTGCCACGTCATATTTTTTGATTAAAAAAATAATTTTTTTTTAAAAAATATATAATTTTTAAAAAAAATTGGTGAGGGACCCAATTGTTCAATTAACTCAACTTCAGGGACTCAATTGCTCACTAAGTTCACTTCAGGGACCCATTTGCACATTTGCCCCTAATTTTTGGTTGAGTTAAAACTAAACCCTAAACTAATTTTTTAATTTTGTTAAAAATGGGACAAATATTTTGGCCCATAATATTGTCAAATCTGAGTGTAGATTGGGTGACCAAAGGGTCTGGTTGGGTTATTCCCTCTCATATTTATAATCCAACTCCTTGATTAATGAAAAATTAGCCCATTTAAATTAAAAAAAGAAGAATATATAGTAAATCAAACAAATCAAATTATTTTTTCATCGGTTAAATTACAAAAAAAAATTTATAACTTTGATAATTACTATCCTTTTGTTTCTGGTAGGAAGCAGAATTTCTTTGAAAGTCGCATCTTTTGTTCTTAAAAATTATATATTAGATTGTGAGTTTTTTTTTTATTTGTTTTATAAATTAACTATTATTCAGTAAAACATTATGAAATGGACTGATTAAAGCAAGAAATAGTCATGGAAGAGAAACTTGATATAATTGATTAATAGTATATACTAAATATTACCAATTAGATCATTTATAAATCTATTATTGTTCGTATTTAATAAATTAATCATATTCACCACGAGTTTTGAAAAGAATAAAATAATTTAAAAAAAAAAGAAAAAATAGAAAATAAGAAAAATGAAATTTTTGATTTTTATTAAAAAAATATAAAGTTTGGGTCAAATGTGTAAATGGGTCCTTGAAGTGAATTTAATGAGCAATTGAGTTCCTGAAGTTGAGTTAATTAAGCAATTGGGTCCCTCACCAATTTTTTTTAAAAAAATTATATATATATTTTTTTAAAAATTATTTTTTAATAAAAAAATATGACGTGGCATGTGACACGTTAGCACAGTTGACGGCGTCACTGCCACGTCAGCACAATTGACGGCTCTACTAACGAAAAGGATTCAATTGCTTAGTTAACTCCACTTCAGGGACTAAATTGCATATTTTCCACTTGAGGGACCAATTTGCTATGTTCGCTCCACTTGAGGGACCAATTTTGTACTTTTACCATTTTACTTAACTTACCCAAGTTATCCTCGCTAGTGGAAAAAATTTATGAAGAAAGATAGTGAGTGGGAGGAGGAGGGAGATTAAGTGGGGGGAGAGAGAGAAAAATGACAAATTTGGAAGGAGAACATAAAAAAATTACAGAATTTAGAGCTTTAACTATATTTCTTAATATTTACAATACAATTGAAATGGAATTATAAAAAGGGACAGGGGGAGTATATACCAAAAGAATCCGGCGGGCTATTGGGGCACCAGAGTTGCACGATTGCTTCAAGCGCAAGACAATGACTAACGTTGATGATCAATCTACCAAAAACAGATGCTAGCTATTGACGAAATCTTAAAGTAAAGTCTTGTAATTTGGTAGATTCTCAATTGAAGAATCAACTCAGTTGGAAAATGCACCAAATCGATCCCACATCGATGCATGGAAAACGCAAGATGCCGAGGAAGAATGGGAAGAAGGAATAGTTCTTCAAAAAATTGAAATAATAGTGGATTATTCTTATAGTAGTAAAAATGTGTTCACTTCGTCTAACAAGAATTCGTTTCCTCATATGTGAGATTGTCGATATTTGATTATAGTCACTGAAATTAAGGGTCAAACACTCTACCAACGAATCAAATCATTGTTGTTGGTCACAATAAAAATATACATGTGGCACATGTATAAATTGATCAAAGAATTAGTAACATATGTACATATACATATTTTTTTTGAGTAATCATCAATTGGCATGCACATGTGGCAAGACATTATCGGAAAGTTGTTTATAATTATTGTTTCTAAGACAAACCAAAAATCATGAGAGCGCAAACTCCTGATTATCATACAAAGCTCCGAATTATGGCCAAGTGAAAGGCAAAGCCTTAGAGAACCTTGCGCTCTCCTAAGACCAATGAGGTCCATCCATGGCCGTTTTCGCTTATTCTATCTTAAGGACGAGGGAAACGTATAAAACTCTCCAAACAACATACATGATACAACTCAAAGCGAAAAAGAAAGAAAAAAGAAAAAGAAAAAGAAAAATCTTTGAAATCAGCTCAAAAATGGCGATTTCCAAGCAATTCTTCCATATTTCAACTTTTGTTCTCTTCTTGTCATTCTCAATTTCGTCTGCACATTTTCAAGATGTCACCCCTCACAAAGAGTTTGACTCAAAATCTTCTGACTCTCCTTCATATGCCCCTTCTGAAAGTCCTAAATCTTCTGTAAGTTCTGGCTCTTCTACGGAGAAATGTTCATGTACGTGCCCTGCTCCAGATGCTTCTACGGGCTCGGGCAGTTCAAGCTCATCAGGCTCAGGTTCAAGTTCTGGCTCAATTTCGGAGTCATCTCGTTTTGATGCTTCAGCGGATTCGAGTTTTTCAGGTTCAAGTTCGAGTTCTGGCTCTGGCTCAGTTTCAGGATCAAGTAGTTCTATTAGTCCTAGCTCAAGTCCTTCTATGGGTCCTAGCCCTTCAGGTACTTCAGGTTCAGACTCAGACGATTCTATAGGTCATAGTTCTTCAGATACAGACTTTTCAGGTTCAAGTTCAGATTCAGACGATTATTCTATGGGTCCTAGTTCTTCAAATTCAGATTCAGACTCAAGCGCTCCTATGGGTTCTTCTAGCTCGTCGGGTACTTCAGACTCTTCAAGTTCAGACTCAAGCGCTCCTATGGGTTCTTCTAGCTCATCGGGTTATGACTCTTCAAGTTCATCAGGTTCAGATTCAGCCTCAGGTCCTTCTATGAGTCCTAGCTCTTCAATGGGTCCTAGTTCAAGTGATGATTCAATTATGAGCCCCGGCTCTTCAATCTCGGATTCAAGCTCAGGTGCTCCTATGGGTTCTAGTTCTTCATCATATTCAGATGCTCCTACCTCAAGTGCTTCCATGGGACCTAGCTCTTCATATTCGGATTCAGACTCAAGTGCTCCTATGGATTCCAGCTCTTCAGATTCAAGTTCAGACTCTTCCTCAGGTGATGGAGCCAGTTCAGACGATTGGAGTTCTTTCTCGGATCAAACTGGTACTGGTTCAGATTCAGCTTCAGGTTCAAGTTCAGCTGGTACTGGTTCAGATTCAGCTTCAGGTTCAAGTTCAAGTTCAGATTCAGGTTCAAGTTCAGGCTCAGCTTCAAGTCCAGCCTCTAGCCCAGCTTATGCCCCATCATCAGGGTCTGGCTCTGGTGATTCTACCGCTTCTGGCTCTTCTACCACCTCGGGTTCTATATCAGGTTCTACCGATATATCAGGCTCTGGTGATTCTACCGCTTCTGGCTCTTCTACCACCTCGGGTTCTATATCAGGTTCTACCGATATATCAGGCTCTGGGACTTTTACGGCTTCGGGTTCTTCTCAAATTTCAGGTTCTTCCACTGGCTCTGGTTCTTCTGATGCTAATGCATCCGCTGGCGGCGGTTCTTCTGCAGAAATTACTGCTTCTGGGAGTTTCGAAATCAGTTTTAAGTTTAGTGGCACATTTAAGAAGGTGTTTGCTTTTGGAGACTCATATACTGACACTGGAAACGCTCAAATCTTAGGACTCATGAAAAACTTCGTCGTCGCATTCCTGACGAAAGTTTTCCAAGGCATAAACCCAAATTTAAACACAGCCGGTCGATCAAGCAATGGTCGTTTGGTCATTGATTTCCTTTGTGATGCTCTCAACATCTCCTCATTGCAACCATACAAAGCCCTTGGAGCAAACGCCGGCGCCAATTTCAACTCCGGAGTGAACTTTGCTATAGGAGGAGCAACATCTCTATCAGGTGACTTTTTTTCCAAGAACAAAATCGGTAGCAACCTTCAATGGCAAGGCGTTCCACCAGGTTTCCAAACACAAGCAGAATGGTACAACGATTTCCTTAAGCAAATGGCTTGTAATGGGAAATCTGTTGAAGAATGCAAGCAAGAAATGGGAGGCCATTTGATTTGGCTTGGACAAATGGGAGTTGATGATTACACTCGTGTATTAGGCTCTTCTATTTCCATGAGGTGGCTTGCAGATGTAACCATTACTCATATCTCCCAAATCCTAACGGTATGTGCAAATTTCAAACAAGGGAAATCTTTTAATTCTTCTATATATATATGAATTCTAACTTGGGAAATGGATTTTCTGTTTTTTTCTGCTATAATGTTGCAGACAGTTTTGGACAGCGGCGCGAAAAACATTGTAGTTCAAGGGCTACCACCCTTGGGGTGCATCCCAGTAGCCAAGTTTTTCACTCCCCAATTTCTTAAAGATGAAATGGGTTGTTCTGCAATTGTCAACAAAGCAGTAACCATCCATAATGATCTCCTTCAGACCACATTGGATCAATTTCGGAAGAGGTATCCCGGGAGCAACATTGCATATGCTGATTACTTCAACGCCTACAAAACAATCGTGTTAAACCTTGGAGCCTACGGTTTTCAAGATGATTCCACGGCGTGTTGTGGGTTCGGAGGCGGATTACTCAACTTTAACTTGAACATTCTTTGTGGTATGGCTGGCACTCGTCCCTGCAGCAACCCAGCTTCTCATATTCACTGGGATGGAATTCATCTTACTGAAGCAATGCACAAACAGATAACTAATCTATTTCTCACCAAAGGCTTCATCAAACCATCTTTTGATTCTATGTGTAGTTCGAAGAGACCCAGCAACTGAGATGTCCTTCACTAGACAACAATTTTAGTATGCATCGAACCCTGTTTATGTAGGTAACTAGTCAATAAAGTGAGAAAAATGCTTAGTTTTTCTGGTTTTTAGGTTGGGAGGCCCACTGTCCTACCTGAAGACATCCCAGTGTTCACTTTGATGAACCAAGAGTGATGTATGTTTGATGTAAATTTCGACATACTCATTATTAACAATGCTATAATGGTAGCAATTTTTGCCCCCTTTTTTACCATGTTTACAACTTTTACTGAGTTTGATGCGTGTCGATTCTTTCCTCAGTGACCTTCATTCATTCATCTTTCTCATTTCTAATTAGCTAAATTTAAATCTTTTGCTAGTTCAGTCCATTGTTTCTCAATGTTCACTAAAATCATTCATTGTTTTTCTCCAAAGTCCTAATTAGCAAAATCTTAATTCATTTCACCATCCAGTTCCAACATTGCAAGTTACAACCTCAAGGCAGAGCAAATGCAGCAAACTCAGATATAGCAAGAGAATGAAAAACTTCAGAGGAGAGTTCTACTTCTAGGTTTCACAGCATGATCGTTTATTCTCTCTTTGAACCGGTATGTGATGTATAGCCTGAAATCATAATATCTAACTATAAAAACTCTCTGTTTCAAACATATATACTTCTGCAACCAGTACCTGGAACTCTTCAATAAAAGCAAAGTAGACTAAAGATAGCTGAATGTTCATTGATGTGCTTTGTCGATCATTTTCAACAACAGAAACGAGGCAATCACCTCAGAAATTACAACTTCCATATATAATTAATGAGGGTTTCTTACATTTATGTTCCTTCTGAAAAGCATAAAATGGGAGTGATTCTTTTCAGTAAGAAGCGGAGAGAATTTTCTTACCAGACTCTATTTACATTTGATGGTCGGCCTATCTATCTGTACACCATTCTCATTCACTTAAATTAAATTAGGTACTCATAATATACCAAGAAAAGTGAATCCGGGTAATCTTTTGGAAGGCTGTTGATGTAGAGGTAGAAACGCAATAAGTCCTCCTTGGAAGCTGTTTTCTCGTCCACCACGTCATCATTACAAGTAAGCACCCATAAATCTTCAGAATTAACTCTTTTCAAGCTACCACGGCAAAAAGGACAGGACTCTGATTTCATGTTCCTGTAATTTAGGAAGAAAAACAGTAAGGGAGGATGCAAATTGAAAGCAAAGAGATGTGAGAGGAATAAACAGAGGTTCCTAATTACCAATTGCGGTAGCATTTGATGCACATTGCATGACAACAATTTGGCAAGACCATTTTGGTGCAAGGCTCCAAACAAATCCCACATTCATCTTCCCTCTCCAAATCAATGTTCCCAAGTCTGTTATCAACTCTTTTCTTGCCAGATTTTCCAATGGTATAGTGCACACCCTTTTCATCATCTAACCCTTCCAAGTTACCATGGAGTCTTTGAAGAGATGGTAATATAACACCTGCAATTCAGTTGATTAGCAGGAAGAGAAAATGGTAAGGTGAATGAATCTTAATAGCTGGACATTTATGGTAAAAACTCGACATATCACAAGCTTACCATAGAACTCTCTAATTGTCGCCTTCCTTCCATGAGTCGATATCTTTGATTGCCCATCTGTATATACCTGCAGCAAGTAAGATAAATTGAGCAAAAGGACACATAAATACATGCGGAAATAAAATCGAACCACCCTAAGAATAGAAATATGCCAGGGAAGAAGAACAAACTTTGTATACGAGTACGTGAAAGAGGTTTAGATATCTAGGGAGTAGACATATGCAGGAACAATCCATCCATTGTAGCAAAAACAGAAAGAGGGGCGCCAAATGATTGTACATCAATTTCATTTGCAGATGTGCACCATTCTTGGCTCTTGGAATTGCAGCAGCCCTAAAACCCCAAAGAAAACAAACATTCCAATTAGTATATCACATTAAAATTTTGCTTAAAAAATTACAATATGGAAACAGTAAAATTACTCCTAATCATCAAGCATCATAATGACCTAAAGTTAAGCTAAGGAATACAGGTCAAACTTCCCAACTTTTTTTTTTTCTTATTTTAAGTAAAATCCTATCATCATAAACAGGCAAGATATCAATCAATATACCATTAATAACTGAAATTTTCAAGTAGCAAAAAAAACTGAAATTTTCACATGAGCTTTTAACAGCTACTAATAATCATCAAAGTAGAAAAGTCAAACAAGAAGGCAGAGAGAGATTTTAGCTGGCATAAGAATTAACTATAAAAATCCTAAATTTCTTCTACTATCCTACAAATTCCCATTCAGCACAACAAACATCATCAGGTTGAACCAAAGTTAATGATTTTTAAGAGTAAACTAAAGAACAACATCAGAAATCCCAACTGGAGAAGTTTCCTCATGTTTCCCCCAACAAGAAGCAGAGCAGCTACAATATGTATGATGATTTTTTATCATGATCATGATCATCAAAAGCACCCAAGCAACTAACAGAAATAGAAACAACAATCAACAAGTCAACAACCTACTTCAGAAATTTTCAAAGCATCCCAAAAAAAATAATCATAACTAAATTTTCCAAATTTAAGAACCCAGAAAAGAAAACTTACAAAGCATTTGCATGCTGTATATCAGCCTCTAGTATTTTCAAAGAGTCCTGATAAGAAGACTTTGACAATTGATAATACACCATGCTCATCTCTCTCGTTCTCTTCACAAAAACAGAGAAACAAAGAAGAAGAAAAAAACTTGTCTGGGACTCTGGTTATAAGAATCTGCAAAGAGAAGCAACTGGGTTTTCTTTTCTTTGAGAACCTAATCCCCCAAAGACAACAGAAAGGAAGAGAGAGAACAAAGGAAGAAAAAAAGTTCTTTTTCTTCTCTCTTGCTTTACCTTCTCCTTTTTATCCTTTTTGTGATTATAAACAAGGCGGCTCTATGGCTTTGAAGTAGAAATATATTTCTTTTTTCTACCTAAAGGCTAAAACAAATAATCCAACAAGGAAAAAAAAATCTTTGGGTCTTTTTTGGTTGAAATTTTAATTTTTAATTCTATGATTAGAGAGAGCAAAAGAGAGAAGAATATATATACGTATAAGAAATTCGTTGATTTCAATGATGGCATTTCACTCATTTATTTCCTTTTGTTCTTATCTTAAGCTTGCTTTCCTTGCCTTCTTTCCCTATTTAAAATTTTTTTCCAACTCTGTTTTTTTCAATTCTTTATTTAGCAAATAGTAATACTATATAATATATCAGATTATTACAATTAATATGATTAATATGATGATCTGTACAATTATATTCTTAATATAATATAAGATCATAATTATAATCGTTGTGTATTCTTTTAATTCAATCATTATTTTAAGCTTTTTCTGTTGCAAAACAATCATTAATCTATTTCACCAGAAAGATGTACCCAAAAATCTATTCACCAGAAAGCCTTAATCAAAGGGTTTGTTTGAGTTTATGATACCTATTATTGAATATTTAATAATTTGATGTATCAAAAAAAGATTTAATAATTTTGGTGACAGTTAGATTTCTGATTCAAAGAAATCTCAAAAATCCCAAAATTTATGGTCAAATTATATTTTAGTTTAAAAATTTTGAAAACAAATAATACTTTGATTATGTCCTACACAAAGTATATTATAGAATTATATTATTATCATTATCTTCCGCAGACATATTAATTAATGCAAAATATTGATGCAGATTAGAGTAGTGGTTTAGAATTAAGTAGTGTTTAATTAATAAATTATTAACATTTATATATAACCAATTTGTCAAAATTTTTGCTTTATGCCCAAGACAAGATTTGTTAAAGGACACACAATAAAATCCATTAGAGATAATTTTAATTTATGAACTAAATAATTAGATTATTGTATGCGGTATTTGACTTTAAACACTGCAATTTTCATGTAGATTCTTCTCAATTCTCACATTAACTTTTTCTATCTTGCCTGCTATTCATTTTTATATCATCTTAATCATAATAATTTTGTAATAAATAAATATAAATTGTCTAAAGATTGATTATTTGTAATAATAATTGCTTGTACCTTGTGATATACTCTAAATTTGTTTCTCACAATTATTTTTAGGGTTAGGGTAGGTTTAGGTGACATAACTTAATCCTAAACTTAGCTGAAGGTCAAAGTGTGGAGCTAGCTAGGACCACAATCCACAAAAACTCTTTTGATCACCCCACATTTATTCTTTTGGGGCAATTAATTCAATTAACTTACTGATTATGGTCTTTTGCCAATTGCCCAAAGACTCTTTTACTTTACACTAGGACAAGGTGTATGATCAGTCCAATAATCTCAACATCTTTCATTGGCTTCATAAAGACAATTTACTAAATGTGTAAAGTAGGTTAAGGTAGCATCATAGAAGATTTTTTTTGGCCAAAAGCATCATAGAGGATACATAAGTTTTTTTTTTTTTTGTCAATTAGTCCAATAATAATGTTGCTCATATCATAGTGTTCAATGTTGAAAATCAAATCAAATCATCTAATATCCATCTAGAATTTTCCCAAATAGATTGCTATTATTAATCTAGTTAAGTGTAGTTAACTACTTTAACAAAATTGTAATTAATCATAGGGAAAGAATCAACTTATATTTGGTCACAATTTTGTAACTAATTTATGACCGAACCTGTTATAGGCACAGCATATATAAACATCAATAGAATCCGAGGGAGCCCTAATACTAGGTATTTATAGTCAATTACTAAAGTAGCCTTATTATTATAGGTTTTTATAGTAGGGATAATTTTGTCTTTCTATAAACCAATCTTTCTTTCCCTCTTTTCAGAATTCACGCAACTCCGCCCAAAACTCCAGCCGCCCTTTTCACTCTCTGAGCCTCTCTCCCGTGCGCCGTCGCCGGTGTTTTTGCTGCCACCGTCTCCTTCATTTTCGTTATTTTTCTTTTGTTTTTACTTTTGCACCGAATTATCATCCTCTTCTTAAAAAGAAATAGTAATAAGAAACTGGTGATTGAAGTTGGTTAAGAAGAAGATGTCGAGTCGGCCCGAGTTGCAAGCCCCGCCCGAGATTTTCTATGACGACACCGAGGCTCGAAAATACACTTCCTCTTCTCGTATTGCTGCAATTCAGGTTCACTTTTATATTTTAATAATTTTCTTCTTTTTTTGTAGCATTTTTTTTTATCAATATCTGAAATTAATATAGTTCTGCTTTAAAAAAATTGGATTTTTGAACAATAGACAGAGCTTTCTGAGAGAGCATTGGAGCTTCTTGCTTTGCCTGATGATGGTGTCCCCAGATTGCTCCTTGATATTGGTATATTTGTACATAATCCTCTCTCCAAACCCATAAAAAATTAAAATTATGAGATATTTTTTGTATCTTTAACTAATACATTGGAATAATTTGTCTTGATTTTAGGGTGTGGATCAGGGCTTAGTGGGGAGACAATAACTGAGAGTGGACACCAGTGGATTGGTTTGGACATTTCCCACTCAATGCTGAGTAAGTTTAGTGTGTGATCCTTTTTTTTTTTTTGAAGCTTTATTTTATTAAACTCTTTTATAAAGTATGAATATATGGTGTTAAGTTCTCTTTTTTGGTTTTAATCTCTAGATGTTGCATTGGAAAATGAGGTAGAGGGCGATTTGTTACTTGGTGATATGGGTCAGGTAGTTTACCAAAAACTCAAAAGTTTTCCCTTTAAATTGATGATATGGTTGTGTTATTAGTTTTCTGAAAAGGAATACTTCACTATACTATATTCATGTTTCAGGGCTTAGCACTTCGTCCTGGCGTTATCGATGGGGCAATAAGTATCTCTGCTGTTCAGGTACTCTTTTGGGTGCATGTTATGTTTTCAAATCTACTTTGATTATATGTACCTTCTGTTGTGAACTGAAAATTTTATCTGTTGTTGGTAAAACTATCATTTTAAGTTTCTTGTTGATTTCCTTGGTTTGTTGTTGTCTTCTTTGTCTTGCTGTGTTTTTACTCGTGAACTTTAGATTTTTATTTCTCATGACTGATAAGAGCTTTCCCTATGTAGATGTAGTATAGAGTGATAACTACTTGAATATTTGTAATGCATTTTTTAGGAGAAAAAATGTACAAGTTATCATGCCTTTGATGTGGCTTTAGCAATTTCTAATTTTTACTCAATCTCTAAGAAAATCTTTAGCATTGTGGCATATATGTAGTCAGCATTTCTATGACTCTCTTATGATATTATATCCTCACTGTTTTTATATGTTTAAATCATTTAGCTTAGTTTCTTTGTCCTAAATATATGAGTGGCAAAAGTAGTTTCAATTGAGTTTGGGTTATTATCAAGTATAATATTCATACTAGTGTTAGAATTTTATCTCTGTGAATAAGTATTACGATGTCTCCTCATGGCCTTTACGGTCTTTGAAATTTAGGTTGGTAATCTGTGGCAAAAAAGTTATTAATATTTCTTAAATTAATTTATGTGTTTTGCAAAATTTCCCTTCAATATTTGTAGAATGAATGCATGGAATTAATGTACTTAAGACTGAGACTTATTATAACCTTTGTTTCAACATTTGAGAATCTTCATATCTGTCTTCACAACCTTTTCCCCTTCTGTTTCTTTGGCATGCAGTGGTTATGCAATGCTGACAAGTCTTCTCATGAGCCAAGATTGAGATTAAAGTATGTTTCTTGGCTAGAATTTTTTTATAAACAAAAACTACCCCATCAATGCTTGGTTTCATGATTCTTGTGATTTTTTTAGGGCATTTTTTGGATCATTATATAGATGCTTAGCAAGGGGAGCAAGAGCAGTGCTCCAAGTTTATCCTGAAAATCTAGCTCAACGTGAGCTAATTTTGAGTTACGCAATGCGTTCTGGATTTGCTGGTGGTGTGGTTGTTGACTACCCACACAGGTATGATATGACTTTATGTGAACAATTTCATGATGGGCTCTGGAATTGCTTTGTTCTTTTATGCATGCGAATGTTTGTGCGGAGAGGGGCTTTAGTTCTTTGCAGCTATTGGCTAAGTGACATCTCTCTTTCTCAAAAGCACACAGTTGATAGTTTTTAACTCAATCGTTAATGAATTTGAATTAGATTGATGTGTTTATGCATCTAACTGAACCATCTTATTCGTGTCACTTCTTTAAATGGTTTTGCAGTCCAGTTTTTGTTTGCTTTTTTAAGGCAGTGGAATGTATTGCATGAAAATATTACAACATTTTACTATTACTGTTTTGATTATGTCCTTGTGGGATTATTTTTCTTAGTAATCTAATTCTTTTCACCTTGTTATGAACTTCACATACTTTGCATGTTCATTTTTCATAATCTGTCCATCATTAGATGTTGTCTTCCTTGGTGGTGGAGGGAATGCCCAATCTCTTTTAAAGCATGGAATGTAATTTTAGTGAAAGAATACATTTTATGACTTGTATAGTACATATTCTAAGTTTACATAGGAAGGCTTGAATGATCCTTTTTCATGATGTCATTTTTGGCACCCTAACATGAACAATTTTTTTCTACCAGCACGAAAAAGAGAAAAGAATACCTTGTCCTGACTTGTGGTCCACCATCCCTTAGCACAGCTGTTCCCAGTGGTAAAGTTGAAGATGGAGAGAGTTGCTCCGAGGATGAGAGCAGTGAAGATGAAGAAAATCAGATGGTAAGCTATCATACAGCACTCTTTATTGTCATTGTTTGGTCAAGGCTCTCATTCTTTCTAGGGAAACAAATGAATAAATCATTAGATAAACGGGATGCAAGGTTTCTCATATTATAATTATTATAGCGTTCATAGCAGCTACCACAACTGCCACTTCTAATATTCTTGCGATACTTTTTGGGGTTATACAGATTTGCATTTCAGACAGGCACAGGCCGAGGAAAAAGCAGAAAATAAACAAAAAAGGCAAGGGCAGAGAATGGGTGTTGAGAAAGAAGCAACAGATGAGAAAGAAGGGTAATGTTGTGCCTCCAGACACTAAGTACACAGCTCGAAAACGCAAGGCTCGCTTCTGATGGCTACATCCTTATATCTAAAACCTGTCTGGTTGGAAGGGATCTACAAGTTTTGCCATGTACTAATTAAAGTATCATGTTTTTATCATATTTATTTATATATAGAGCAAAAAAGAAAGTAGCATTTTCAAATTTTGTTGAGGATGTAGGCATATTTGGTACACAGAAGAAAGCTACAACCTTTAATTGCATTTACCTTTTTTTTTCTATTGGTTTGTATCAAGATGTTGCTTTCGTGTAAAGTTGCATACGGATCATTCAAATTCATGTTCTTGTCACAGGATTATATCGAGGAGCATTTTATTGGTTGTTATAAAAGTTTGAGATTTAGGGCTAGGTTTGGCAAAAGAATTTCAGCTGCTCTTCTTTAGCAAAAAATTCCCAGTAGAAATATGGCAATTTTTTGTTTCTTTGTGTCCTTGGCATCCCGAGCACAAAATCCATACTCACATCCTCCCATGGTGTATAGGAACCGCAATGGAGTGTATTACAACCCACTATTGTGGCTCCTTGTCTTGGTCACTATTTTGGCTCCTTGTCTTGGCCAAGTAACAAACTCGACATGATAGCGCATGCCTAGCTATATCCCTTTGAACCCTTGGCCAATAAAAGCAATGAACCCTCGGCCAATAAAAGTTTTGCTTCATCATGAACAAAGTTTTTGTCCTTCCACAGACACTCCTTTGATAACCCCACATTTCTTTTTTTGGAACAATTAATTCAATTTTGTATTTCTAGCCAAATTTGGTGTATATTTCAAAGTTTTATGGAAACACTGTTTTTCTTTCCAAAACTTACTGATTAAGGTCTTTTGCCAATTGCCCAGAGATTATACTTTACACAAGGACAGGTATATGATCAATCCAAAAATCTCCACATCTTTTTTTTTTTTTTTTTTCGCCCTCAACATCTTTCATTGGCTTTCATAGAGACAATTTACTAAATGTGTAAAGTAGGTAGCATCATAGAAGATAGATAAGCATTTTTTTGTCAACTAGTCCAATAATGTTGCTCATATCATAGTGTTCAATGTTGGAAATCAAATCAAATCAAATCATCTATCCATCTAGAATTTTCCCAAATAGATTGCTATTATTAATCTAGTTAACTACTTTAACAAAATTGTAATTAATCATGATAGGGAAAGAATCAACTTATACTTGGTGTTTTACACAATTTTGTAACTAATTTATGAGTTCACAGTTCACTTGTATGTAATGCATAATAATATGATTATAGTGTAAAATTCAAAGATCAAATTAGCCAAATATAAATTCTACAAAATGCTATAAAAAGGTGTAAAACGGTGTAACTTACACCCGGTATAAGTAAATCCCTCCCTCTCCATTAACCAAAAATTAACATGTTTAATTTGACTACAAACTAGGGCTAAAACCCATTTTTCTTTCCCCAAAAAAACCACCTTCTGTTTCAGCTATTTTGTTTTGCCTAAGCAATGATTTCCTAATAAAAAAAACAGTAAGCCTGTGTTATTGCAGTATTTGTTACATTTTAAAATATACATTGCTAAGTAAAGTATATCTACTAAATGACAGATATATGATGGTAATCAGAATCATCTAGCAGATGGGACAAGGCAGCCGTTTGATAAGTCAGGGCTCTCAATCTCAAGAAAACTTGCTAGTAAAGTTTTCCTGGAAGATAGTCCCCTGGAAGAGCTGCCAGAAGCTAGTTTTGAATTGCTTTCGTCGCCTTTTTCTATCTTCATTGCATCTTGGATTGCCAAAATGATTTCCTGCATCTTTGGTCTTGAGTATCCATGTTGTTCAACACATTGGATAGCAACTTCAGCAATCCTCCAAATTGACTCAATTTTCACATTTCCTACCAGAAATGGATCCACAATGCTAATCACATCGCCTTTGCGTACTAATGATCTTGCCTGCAGAAGAACAAAGAGCTCAGCCTTTGTGCTTTGATTCAGTACAAATGTTTTTAAAGTATGTATGAAAGTTGCAGACAAGTTTACCCAGTGAACAATGTTCAATTCAGGACCAAAATCTTCTACTGATACAGGCTTCTTTCCGGATATCAGTTCCAGAAGAACAACTCCGAAACTGTAAACATCACTCTTTTCAGTGAATTGTTGGCTTGCATAGTACCTGTTACCATAGATGAGGTGATTAGTAAGGGCATGAAGAAGGGAAAAATGCAACAATTGTTCATAAATGGTGGTAGCTTACTCGGGATCAAGGTAGCCAACTGTGCCTCGTGCAACACTTGATATATGGGTTAAATCTTCTTCAGCTTGCCTTGAAAGTCCAAAATCTGACACTTTTGCTCTCATATTTATGTCTAGAAGAATGTTGCTCGTTTTCACATCTCGATGAATGATGCTGGGACTGCAACCGGTGTGCAAGTACTCAAGGCCTACAGAAATCTATATTTGTTATTTACAACTTGACAACTAAATACTAATTGCTAATGCACCAATGAATGAGGACTTCAATACCAAACCTTTAGCTGCATCTTCTGCAATTTGTAAACGAGCAAGCCAGTCCAAGCGCTTCTGGTTGACCGTACCTGTCATAATGTCCATAGATTCTTAATTGTTTTGACAACAGAAGATAAATGGTAAACAGATTGATTTCTTGGTAGAGAAGTAGACCATGTATGTGATCACGCAGAGTTCCATTGTGCATATATTCATAAACTAAAATCCGTTGATGTGCTTCTTCACAGTATCCAATTAGAGGAACCAAGTTTCTGTGATGAATTCTTGACAAGAGTGCAACCTACAAGCATGTTCCACCATCAGCCATGTATTAATAAGGTAAATTTAAAATCTTTAGTTTTAGATCGAACCACTATCTGCAGAACACTATAGAGCACAATACCTCAGTCACAAATTGCTTATTCAAATGGCTAGATGAATCCCCCATTGTCTTGACTGCTATCTCTTTTCCATCTTTCATTTTGCCATAGTAGACAGATCCAAAACTTCCTTTGCCAATCTTTTTGGTAAAATTATTAGTTGCTTCTTCTAGCTCAGGCAATGGGATATAGTATGCCACACCTTCGTCCAGTAAAAGTCCACCCCGGGTTGAAGGTTTGCTACTAGGTTGCAAGGAATGACCTGATGAAAATAAGCATATCATGTTAGAAATGTTAAGGCCTGCCCAGTTTATAATAAGTAGAGAGATTTAGTGCACACACACCATTTTCATCAGATTTCTGGCGAGACACCTTCCTCCGAAGATTACGCAATAATATTAAACCTCCCACAAAAAGAACTAATACAACTGCAAGTACTCCTACTGAGATTCCAAGTATCAACTTAAATCGCATTTTTCTCTGTGCCTCATTATGTAGTCCCGGATTACCTTCATAGCTGCAAGAGAGAAGACATGTGGTTATTTATAACTTTGTGAATAGGTGCATGTCTGTGTTGTTATTATCAGGATTATGTATATCATTTCTGATACAGAATGTAACATGTTACTATGAACAACTTTTCAACTACAAACAGTGATGTCTTTTATATACCAAAATGGGAAGGCAGACGGCTCCTAGAATATGGACAACTTGGCTAGGGCTTGAGATAACTTTATAATTACAACATACTCACTTGAAAGTTATTTTCCTGTCTAGCAATGCTGGGGGTATTTCTCCAGTAAAAGAGTTGTTCTGTATGTACCTGCAAAATATAGATTCCGGAGTTACTTATGCTGTAAATAGATATTTTGGAAAACATGCCTAAACCATCTGCTTCTATCAGCATTTTGTGGAAAACAAACCAACTTCTTCTGTTCTGTTAACTGATCCAGAAATAGCTAAGAAATCAAGATTGCTACTTACAGTTCTTGCAAGTTGGGCAATCGGCCAAGGTAGGAAGGTAGTGGACCGCTAAGTTCATTGTTCTCTAGATGTCTGCATGCATGTTATAGGATGCAAGTCAGGAAATACAAGTTCTTAATGGAACAAAAGCCACAGTAAAAAAGCATGATCCTTAATTTCTTATGAAGTTTAGTACAGAAGTCTAGAGCTTACACAATTTTTAGATTGATAAGATTACTCATATCAGGGAGTGGCCCTGTCAAGGAGTTGGAGTCCAGCCACCTAAAGAAGACAAGATCTTTTCATTGGATTGTAATAGGACAAATTCAAAAAAGTTTCAAGTCTTACATGTTGCAAAATAACACTTACAACTCAGTCAACCCCTCCATGTGATTGAACTCTGGGGGAATTGTTCCCTTCACATTCTGTCCTGACAGTGCACTGTTCATCAGGTAGTACAATTAGTTTCTGCATTACTCTTACATAGAGATCTTTTTGTCTTCTGCATTTATGCACTGTTGATTAGGCTCAATCCCTAACTCTTGATTAAAGATAACATAATGAATCATTGGATAATGGTAAGTATGATGGAAAAAATCAGGTATTTCTGGTTGAGAAGTGCATCAAGTTCACTACTAAGAATGTTGTTTTGATGATGAAAAGATATATGCAGTAAAGTGAGTAAGTTGAAACTGAACAAGAAATTTACCAACTTTGAGTGCATTACATTTTTGTTATTCTTGGTGGTGCAGTTGAGCTACAATTTACCCATTCCCAATGAGCTGGAACACATGGATCACCTCCTACATTTTCCCAAACGCTTTCAGCAGACATATACCGAAGGGCATTGAGGGCAGTCACTGAGATTGAAGAGACAATAAGAAATCAGTTCCTTGAATACATGCTTATGTGCAATATGATCATATTGTTATTAGCCATTGCCCAATTAATCTCAAAAAGATATCAAAAACACCCGAAGATCATCTTACCATCTCGCCTGTCAGTCTTTGGAGCAATCTGCTGATATTTACTAATCTCAATTGCATTAAGGAGTGGTCCTTCAGTAGAATCATTGGTCTTGGAAAATGAGAATGACAGAACAAAATCCAAAGTGACATTCATGTAGCTAGGCTCATAGAGTGTGCAGCTCCCATTGGCATTCTCAGCTATATTTACAACAGCATTGCTGTAGTCAGGTATGTA
Organism: Corchorus capsularis; assembly: GCA_001974805.1. Lineage (NCBI taxonomy): Eukaryota > Viridiplantae > Streptophyta > Magnoliopsida > Malvales > Malvaceae > Corchorus > Corchorus capsularis. Next base: position 4,647 of record AWWV01013713.1, on the reverse strand, counting down.
AGGCTCTCGCAGTCTGAACTTCCGAGTTTCATTTGGGGCCAAGTCTTCAATTTCAGCAAAGTATGCATAGGCTCGAGCGTTGGCAGGGAAACCTTCCAGGTTCAACCTGTAGCTCAGCTCTCCTTCTGTGCCAACAACCGCTGTCTGCATAACTTTAACAGGTGGATATTCTCTAGTCCTTATATCAATGTCCTTTGATGTCTTGATTCTTTTTGTTCCAGGGGCCACTCCTACAAGAAAATTTTGCCTCTTATCAAGATCAGATTCCCAAATTCTGTCATAAGGATCATCCGGGTACCTGCAAATGCAGAGTCCACTTAGATTCATTAGAACCAATGCCAGCCATGATGCAAAGCAGTTCAACATGCTGAAATTGAAGAGCATCAATTCAATCCATTTAGTCTGTTTATCTAACTACTTCCCGGTATGCATTTTTAGTGTACTTACCTCACTACATCTCTACTTAAAGCACCAAAGTTAACTCTAGCTGCAACATTCAAGAAGAAATTATCCTCAAAATCTGTGGCATACATAGAAAGATTCAGCGGCCGGAGCTCAAGAGTAGATATGAAAGGGGAACCAGTTATAGCACAGCATATACAAACATCAATAGAATCCGAGGGAGCCCTAATGATCATTTCATACACATATATCCTTGAGGCATCCTGAATTGTCACAGTAGCCCACTCAGTTGCATCTAAATATAGCTGAAATTTAGGATATGCAGCTTCGTTTTCAGGGCTTCCATACTGAAATGTTGCGCGGACTAGGTACCGCCTTCTCTCCTTGGTACTTAAATTGTAACAGTATTTCTTGTTGTCTGAAGGGAAATCCCTTCGAGTTCGATACTGCATCAAAAATTTTCCATTGGGATTTTCTACTTGTACAAGTTTCCCATGTTTCATAATGTCCATATCTGAACTCCATCCTAGTCCAGTACTAGGATCAGTGTAGTTACTTGTGCTTCCACAATCTATACTGATAAATTCTGCAGCAATCCAGAATTTAAACTATGCATTAAAACAATAAAACAGAAACATAGCAACTAGGAAGTTTTCAGTTCATTTTGCTATCTATTTTCAGCTTCATGGTCTGATTCTTAACTTATATTTCATGGAAAATAATGCTCTACTTAACTCAGATTATTACATAAACTGGAATGAACAAAAATACATGAAATTCTATGAATACAGAGATTTAGAAACAGAACATACCTGTAACTTGGGACACGACAGAGGGTATGAAGTAGAGAAAAAATATAAGTAACTGTGCAAAAAAAGCCATTGAAGATCAGGGGAAGGCAAAAATGATTCTTTTGAAAATTTATTTTTAGGCTTTGAAATTTCAGTTTTTAGTAAATGTTAGAAAGAAAGAAAGAAACTGTGGGTTTGAAGTTTGAAGTTGAGCATCTAAACCCATCTTTACTCCACTTACCTTTAACTTTTTTTTCTGATGGATGAGTTTGTGCAATGTTCATTCACGGTTGTTCCTTTTTAATTTTCATTTAAAAAAAATGATTTTGGAATCTGCTTTTCCCTAGAAATAAAGATTTTCATTTCATGCTTACTTTTAGAGAAAAAAAAATCAAATCAAATATATAGTATAGTAAAGAAAGAGTGTGACCTAAGCTCAACCAGAGAAAAGGGTAATAAAAATCAACCTGGTTAGATATTGAAACATTAGTCATTAATCTCTTTCTATTCTCAGAACTGTCGAACTACTCACTGCTGGATAATTTATTACAAAAATGTTGACAGGTGAGACTCAACTTTGACCATTTCCTTATAAAATCTGCAAACCAAATAATTAAAAAAACAATGTAAGAAAGAACATTTTTCTCTTAGTATAAATCAATAGTATCATAATATACTATTATCATTTTTAAGAAAGTAATTCTCCTTGTAATCAAGTTATAATCCCATAGTTCTTTTATATTTTTCTTCATTGTCAATGAGGTTGATGCATAAGGTTTCGTTTTATTAAGAACATTTAAGATTCGAGTTGCATATATACCTTGATAATGGTCTTTCATTCATGATTTATAAAATTGAAAAATTCGAAAATAAAAATCTAATAGACCCATAAATCCTATATAAGTCGAAATAGGACACCATTCTTTAGTACTCATAAAATTTTTCTCACTATTCAAGAATATTCACCTTTATACTCAAATTCAAAGGGTAGATAAAAAAAAAGTCAGAATAAACTAAATTAGTTACAACCTCGATGGTTAAAAACTTTTACTATATGAAATGAAATGTTATTATTCCAAGGAAAAAGCTAATGTTGCTAACTTTTGATTTTGAATATTATAAGTTGTACTTTAGAGTTGGACAGGGATTGGAGAGAGAGGGTTGGCCATGCAAAATAAAATAAAGAAGAAAAGCATCTGTAAAATGTAGTAGCATGCATTAGCATGATGGGGAGTGGAGGGAGTATTAACCATTTAAATTATGTAAAATATGTGTATCAACTTTAGATTTTAGCTTTTGCTTTTTGGAAACCGAGATACTCTTTTCATGTCACCTTGGCCCAACATGTCTGCTAGCTTTTCAAGCTGTGTAGCTTTGGGTAAAGTATGAAAGATGAATTGAAACCTCTTTTCATGCAATGCAAACTTAATTTTCTAATATGGGGTCCCATTTTTGGCCATTTCCCATTCTAATCCAATTCATGGGTTTTGTACTTAAACTTGAACAAATTATCCACAAAAGGACAAAGGACACCTTTGTGTTTTTTTTTGGTATCCCATCCGGTATTCAGGGCTTTGCCCTGACTAATCCGGATCCGACCCGCGTTGCGCACCTGGTTATGGTGGGTGAGTCTCCCAACAGGGGCAGCTACGTACGCAAGGTCTCGAACCTGAGACTTGCTTAAGCTGGAACAGGCCGCTTACCACTTGATCCAACCCCTTGTTGGTATGGACACCTTTGTGTTGATTGTGCATTTTCCCCTTTTTACAAGGAAAAATGCTAATATATGCCACATTCAATTTTTATCCTTCTCCTAATATTTAGCCTTTTAAGTATAGAAGAGAAAATGAGAAATCATCAATCAATAAATTTTATATATGGAATTAAACATTTGATATTAATATTTTAAATACTTGTAGTCTTGGACATTATACCAAAAAGAAAAAAAAGTGTTAAACTTTTCCTGTCTACAGTCTCCATAATTCAAACCCATGAATTGAAAATGATTGTAAAAAGCGAAGAAAACAAAAAAGAGCAAGTTCTTGGCAAATGATAAAATTTTGTCCAATTGCTATGCAACAATCACAATAAATAGTGAAAGCAACATGTAAGAGCGTGAACTAAAACTGTTTTATGTTACAGGGCTCTCCTCTCCAATAACAAAATAATTTTTAAGTTACATGTATCCGTTTTAATAATATAAAATTATGATAAATTACAAATTTAGTCATTTAAGTTTAGGTACATTTTTGTTTTGATCACCCAATTATGAAAAGTAACGATTTGGTAATTTAAATTTATAAAATTGAATATTTTGATCACTCAACTCTTAATCCGTTTATGTATCACGTTCGTATCATATATCAAATTGAATATTATTATAGTTAGAGTTAGCTCTTGACTATTTTGTATAACTCTGCTCATTTTATGAGATAAAACTCTTTGACATGTTTTTTTTATTAGTAAATTAGTAATAAATTTCTTCATTTTATAAAACTCAAAGCGGATATCACATTTTACAGCATTTTGATCATTGCTAAGAAAAGAAAAGACAAATTTAATTTGTCTTGTGAGGTAATGCTATACGCAATCTTGAAGGGCCCCAAACCGATTAATGAAATTGTAATTAACTAGAAAGCCAAAACTCACGCGGTGACGCGGATGGATGCCTTTTGGACCGCACTTCTTTGTCAGGAAAAAAGGCGGGCCTCGCTGGACTGCTTCAAGAGTTCGGCGTTTTATGAGGTTTTTCTTATGCTTTAAGCCTTTAAGGCCCGCTCGTGCCTCGGCAGGCAAAGGTAATGGTGTCATCGGAGGGAGCTATTTCTCGTCACGAATTTCCTCGTTAGCCTACCATTTATTAATATCGACGAATTTGGCAAGCCTGCCTGCTTGTCCCAATTCTGGTCAGCTGTTTCCTTTGCCGGTTAGGCATAAACCAAATTAATGGACCATGCAATATATACCAATAACTACTCATGAAAAGCCCAAATCATCATTAACACCAGGGGGCGTTAGTTCAATTAGTTTCTACCTTCTGAGGGTGAAGTTGAATCATGATCATAATTCAAAATTATGACTTGAACCTAAATACTAATAAATCACATGGTGAAGACCCTTTTCTTTGACGTAAGAGATAGAGAAATGGGTTTATCTAATGAAGTGAAAGGTCTTGGGATTAAACTCTCTATTGAGTAAATTCTAACCTCTAACCATCTTAGACGAGAAATTCAGTGCAAAGAATCTCCTTCATTTCCTTCATGCAAAATCGTTTATGGGTTGGATTCGATGAGGTTGAACATTGCAGGGTCCATGAAAATGAACCCAAATCCCAAACTTTGAAACAGTCACCAACAGGGCAACAACTATTTTGAAGATTAATTAATAGCCTTAATGGGGAACTAATTACCCGTGTTCAAGGGGGAAAAAAGGTAAGGAATAGGCCAAGAAAAAC
>AWWV01013712.1:0-21324 GCA_001974805.1 Corchorus capsularis | reverse complement strand
GGAGACTCCCTTACTCGTATCTTGTTTCTACAAGCACAAAAGAAAAGCCTATTAACTACAAAGCCGAACCCTTTGAACGGTCCTACACGCCAAACACATAGCAATCGACCCATCACATTCAAGAAAAAAATTGCTAATGTAATCAAATTCATTTCTCCTATACTAAAAAGATGATTTAGCTACTATCATAGCTAGGTTGTACGAGTCTTTAGCTTTAATCAGGAAAACCAAATGTTAGCAAAGCATTTATTTCTGCAGAGAAGGACCCATTAGGCCAACTGATTAGGTGAAAATGATTCAAAGTGGAAACTTGAAATCATTGCCACCAAAGCCAAGCCCCCCATCACCTCATTTCTTAATGAATCACTCTTCATTTTCTTTCTATAAATATCAGCAAGTCATTTTCATATCAGGGGAAAAACCAACCATCCAAGAGTGACCTTCATGTGCAGAAAGGCTGGATTGATTGATGATCATAGTGTTAAATTTCATACTTTTATTAATCACCAAAAGCTAGGCTAGACTAGATGGTTGGGCCATATTATTTATGGCTTGAGAAACTAAACATAAACAGGCCATGGCCATGGCAATAGGATGGGCCTTGCATGATTGAGTTTGTTGAGCCTACAAATATATAAATTGATGAAATGCTACTAAATTTATTAAAGATGTTGTTATAATATTTTTTATAATCTTTATAACTTTTTTTAGCAATCTTAAAGAAGAAAATTGGCGCCATCGGGCATTTGGTCTGGTGGTAGAATGTTGAACTCTTAGTTCCAGTATATCTGGATCATGAGGTCTTGGATTCTACTTTCACGGAATGTGAGTTTCCTTTGTAATTTATTTGTTTGTGTATTTAGTATGTTGGTAGTTATAGATAAAGGTTTGGCCATCCTAGTTGATTTATGTACGTTTCAATTTGTAAATCGGGAAGCCAATGTATTGGCACATTCTCTAGCTAAGATTGAGCTGGATAATCGTGTGGTGCGAGACTATTCCTCCCGGCGTTTGTAATCTCTGGTTATTAATTAAAGAAAGTGATTATTTGACCTATAAAGAAGAACATTGGCAAATGTTATTAATGATAAAAGGCTACTAACTTTACTTACAGTATAAGGTTAATGACTAAAATGTGTTTTCATTAGTCTTAGTTTATTTTTATTATTCTGCCATTATTTTAGATTTAAGTTAATATTAGGCTTTTCTTATTTTAGTTAGTACTGGGCTTAATGTGTTGTTAGGTTTTTGTGTTAATTAGTTTTATGTCTTGTTATGTTTTAGCTCAAGATTTCTGTTAGGGTTTAGCTTTAGTTTTAGTATAAATTGGCTTTTTAGAATTCTAAACGGGAGGTTGTTATTTTGAGAATTATGAATGAAAGTCAGTTTTGACTCTATCTATCCCTTTTCAATCTTACTTTTCTATTCCTTTCGCAATTGGTTGTTCATTTATGCATAACATTCAATCTCACGCACACAAACGTGTCTTTTTGCCTAATATATATTTTCCTTTGCATTTCTTACTTTGTAGATGAGGATTCTAATGGTGCAATTGATCACGAAGAGCTGAAAAAAGGTCTCCACAAGCTTGATGTTTCTTTCACAGAGGAGGAGATATTTCAAGGCATGTGATATCAATGAAGATATGGGAGTGAGATTCAATGAGTTCATGGTACTTGAAACCGTATCCGTTTAACTCAAAATTCGAGTCTATCTGTTTCTGGTTATGTAATCTCTTCAAGACATCCATACAAAACTTGCTGTGATTATGATTTTGTTATCTTGGTGTTCCACAACATGGATGGGAATGCCAAACTTGGCGGCCACGTTTGAAACTTTGGTTGATGCATTTGTGTTTTTGGACAAGAACAAGGATGGTTTCGTCGGAAAGAATGAGATGGTTCAAGCCATAAATGAATCAGGGGAGCTCTAGACGAATAGCCATGAAGAGATTTGGTCAGCTCTCTGTTTCTCTCAAACTAAAGCTCAAATAATTAATTTAGTTGTCAACATGGTCGTAGATAATGGTGCATGTGTATTTTTTTTACAAAGTGGCATTTGTGTCAGCTTAGATTTGATGCACATGGCTTGGGATTTATTCTTACATAAATAGTATAGTAATTTTCTTAGTTGACACAGATTCATCTTAGCTCAGGACTGCCCATCTTTTGACTTCACGTTATAGTTTTAGTTTTACTACTACTACTCCTACTCCACATAAATAAATAATTAGAATCCAATTCCAAAGGTTAAGGGCTGATTGTGAAGTATGTGATTGCAGAAGAGATGGGACTGGGATAAAAAAGGAGTTTCTTTTTGCATTCATGTGTTGGGTTGGATTGGAATCGACCTACTTGCTGTATCCCCAATTTAATTTTTGATTAAGGTAAAAAACGTTATCAAATGAAGTTTGCTCATGATAACAAGTTGATAAATAAATCAATTTTCAAGCATTATAAAAAAAATATTAATAAGGTAAAAAAGTTATTAAATGAAGATTGAGTCTCACGTGTCAACTGTCAACATATATTTGTAACTAATTATCCAGCAGTGAGTAGTTCGACAGTTCTGAGAATAGAAGGAGATTAATGTTTCAAATATCTAACCTGCAGGTTGATTTTTATTAGTACCCTTTTTTCTGCTTGACCTTATGTCACACTCTTTCTTTCTTTACTGTATTTTTTTTAATTTGATTTTGTTTTCTCCAAAAGCAAGCATGAAATGAAAATCTTTATTTTCTTGGGAAAAGGAGATTCCAAAATCAAATTTAAAAAAATGAAAATTAAAAAGAAACAAACGTGAATGAACATTGCTCAAACTCATCAATCAGAAAAAAGGTTAATGGTAAGTGGAGTGAAGATGGGTTTAGATGCTCAACTTCAAACCCACAGTTTCTTTCTTTCTTTCTAACACATTTACTAAAAACTGAAATTTCAAATCCTAAAAATAAATTTTCAAAAGAATCATTTTTGCCTTCCCTGATCTTTCAATGGCTTTTCTTGCACAGTTACTTACATTTTTTCTCTACTTCATACCCTCTGTCGTGTCCCAAGTTACAGGTATGTTTTGTTTCTAAATCTCTGTATTCATAGGATTTCATGATTATTTTTGTTCTTTCAAGTTTATGTAATAATCTGAGTTAAGTAGAGCATTATTTGCCACGAAATATAAATTCAGAATCAGTCCATGAAGCTGAGAATAGATAGCAAAATGAACTGAAAATTTCTGTTTTATTGTTTTAATGCATAGTTTAATTCTGGACTGCTGCAGAATTTATCAGTATAGATTGTGGAAGCACAAGTAACTACACTGATCCTAGTACTGGACTAGGATGGAGTTCAGATATGGTCATATGGACATCATGAAACATGGGAAACTTGTACTTGTACAAAATTTTGATGCAGTATCGAACTCGAAGGGATTTCCCTTCAGACAACAAGAAATACTGTTACAATTTAAGTACCAAGGAGAGAAGGCGGTACCTAGTCCGCGCAACATTTCAGTATGGAAGCCCTGAAAACGAAGCTGCATATCCTAAATTTCAGCTATATTTAGATGCAACTGAGTGGGCTACTGTGACAATTCAGGATGCCTCAAGGATATATGTGTATGAAATGATCATTAGGGCTCCCTCGGATTCTATTGATGTTTGTATATGCTGTGCTGTAACTGGTTCCCCTTTCATATCTACTCTTGAGCTCCGGCCGCTGAATCTTTCTATGTATGCCACAGATTTTGAGGATAATTTCTTCTTGAATGTTGCAGCTAGAGTTAACTTTGGTGCTTTAACTAGAGATGTAGTGAGGTAAGTACACTAAAAATGCATACCGGGAATTAGTTAGATATATACTGACTATATATATTGATTGAGTTCTAATGCATCTAAGTATGCATTTGCAGGTACCCGGATGATCCTTATGACAGAATTTGGGAATCTGATCTTGATAAGAGGCAAAATTTTCTTGTAGGAGTGGCCCCTGGAACAAAAAGAATCAAGACATCGAAGAATTAGGGATTGAGCCTAATGAACAGTGCATACATGCAGAAGACAAAAAGATCTCTATGTGAGAGTAATGCAGAAACTAATTCTACTACCTGATGAGACAGAATGTGAATTTAGGACTTATTTTGTAAGTCTTATTTTGTAACATTTTGTAAATAAGGGTTCTTAGATGTAGAGTGAGGCAATGTCACAAACAGATAAGGATCCACAGGAGGAAGGCCGGAACAGTTCCTTGATAATGAGTGCGCGGTGGCAGGCGGTGTTGGTGATGGTTGTTTACGGTGTTGGAAGTTTCTTTGGGTCAGAAAGCTTTTTAGAGAACCAGGTCTCTGTATGCTGTGAATCATGGAAGAATGATTAACCTTTCTCCGTTGTCTAAGGGTCTTATTTATACCCTTAATTTTTGTAAGTAACTGCCCCCACGTTCTTATTTTGAGAACGTGGGTTCATGGGTAACTGTTTATGGGTATAAGTATTCGGTGAGTACTTATCGTGTATAATATATAGTAGATGAGCATAGCCTCACTAGGTGAGTATTGTACTGGGTGAGTGTGGGTGAGTATTATACCAGATGAGTATTGTACTGGGTGAGTGTGGGTGAGTATCTCACCAGGTGAGTATTACACCGGGTGAGTATTGTACTGGGTGAGTGTGGGTGAGTATCTCACCAGGTGAGTATTGCACCATGTGAGTATTTATCGGGTGTGTATTTGTATTGAATGAGTAGGGTAGGAACACGTCACTTTCATCAGAAAAGGGTTGAGAGTAGTACTCTCAACTTGCCTCCTAGTCCGAGCCACCAAGCCAGCTCCCCTGTGCATCCTAAATGGATTAGACCGTGAACCCTGCCACGTGTCCAAAGTCTAACCCTTATGTTATTATTATTGTATACATTATTATATATATATGTTGATTATACGATTAAAATCATATATTAAAAAATACACCCAAAATCATCATCTACACATTTAGGATTTAATTTTTTTGAATTCATCCTATTACAATCCAATGAAAAGCTCTTGTCTTCTTTAGGTGGTTGGACTCCAACTCCTTAGCAGGGCCACTCCCTAATATGAGTAATCTTATCAATCTAAAAATTGTGTAAGCTCTCCACTTTATGGTATATATTTGTACTAAGCTTCATAAGGAATTCAGAATCATGCTTTTTTACTCTGGTTTTTTTCCATCATGAACTTGTAATTCCTGATTTGCATCCTATAACATGCATGCAGACATCTGGAGAATAATGAACTTGCAAGAATTGTAAGTAGCAATCTTGATTTCTTAGCTATTTCTAGAGCCAAATATCCAATTTAGGCCTAAACGTTTGCCCGTTTGACCGATTTGAGTCTAAAACTTTAAAGTGCACCAAATAGGGCCTAAACGTTTACAAAAGCAACCAAATTGGACCTAAATTTGACAGAAATTTGGAACTGGTGTGCACACGCAGTTAGGACGCTTGAGTGAGAGAATATAATTGTCCATGTGGAATTTTTTAGCCACAGTATGAGAATATTAGGCCGGGTAAAAAAAAAGGAAGAGAAAAAGAAAAAATTAGGCAAAAGCATTTTTTTCATATTAAGGTCATCTTCTTTGTTTTTGCTAAATCCAGCGTAACCAAACCTCTGGTTCCTTTGTTCTTATATCTGCAACTTTGTAATGAGTTCTGATATAATTGAATGAAAGATTTCTTTGTGGCCAAAAAAAAAACCTCTGGTTCCTACTTTTATCTTCTCTCTTTTTTCTTTTTTTCTTGATCCTACTCTTATCTTTTCAAACCCAAGCTCCCTACCAAATTAATTCATGTCTTCTCTTAGTCTTTGCCCTCATATTCGACAAATCCCCTGGTTTTTTCTTCCAAGATTTTTTTTCTTTATCAATCACTTAACTCAATTTCCAAATTATTTCCTAAACCCCAAGTTCCCCCAAGTCAGCAAGATAGCTGCTGAAACAGAGTCGAATCCATATAAACAATAATAATAAATCACATAATCATTTACTAACCAAAAAGAAAAATTCAAAAGAGGATATATGGGTTGGCTTCATTAGACTATGTGAAGGAGGTTGAATATATTAGATTTTTGGTCTTCAAAATGTGCAGGTCTTCAACATCATCTGGGTGCTCTCGTCAAATAAACTTTGTTAGCAGGAGATGATGAAATTTAAAGGGAAAAAAAAGAAGAAGAGAAAGTTAAAGGGTTAAATCGATTTTTGAAGGGTTTTGGGTTTTCTTAGAGTTTTAGGGTCAATTGAAACAAACCAGATCTTGTTGACAGCAATGGAAACAAAACTTTGTTTGCTCTCTCATTAACAACAACAGTCTTTCTCTTCTTTCTTCAATGGTGGCCAAAGCTTCAAACTAAACCAACCCACATTGTCTTCCTTTGTCTTCAACTCGCAGCAAACGCAAATCCATAACAATGGTGGCCAAAGCTTTTTTTTTATTATGCCCATTGTTGTTTTTCTGGTCTGACAGGAAACCAAACCGGATCTTGCTACCGAAAGAGCAGTGCTTTTGGCGCTTTTGTTGTCGATAAACTAGATCTAGGGAAGTTTCCTCTGGGTTTAACAATTTGACAAGGTTAAAAAAAAACCCAAGCCTTCAAATTGATGACCTGAACCTAAATCAAGGAAGAAGAGGGAAGAAGAATAGAGGAGAAAACGCAAAGAAGAAGAGCAACTTTTTTTTTCTCCAGGAAATAAATACTAAAATGGGTTAGGTTTAGAAGGATTTTAGGAATTAATTATAATTAATTAATTTTCCCTAATAAAATAAATTTAAAAAAAAGTCTTTTCCACTGTGGCAGTGCCACGTCGCACCGTTAGAAACGGTAACGGCGCGTGCTTGTCAAACCCAAATTTCTGTCAAATTTAGGCCCAAATTGGTTGCTTGTGTAAACGTTTAGATTCTATTTGGTGCACTTTAAAGGTTTAGGCTCAAATTGGTCAAACGGGCAAACGTTTAGGCCCAAATTGAATATTTAGCCCTATTTCTGGTATCAAGAAGTTGGTTTGTTTTCAACAAGTGCTGATAGAAGCATATGTTTTAGGCATGTTTTCCTGGTGAATCTATTCACAACATAATTAATTGGGGATTCTATATTTTGCAGGTACGTACAGATTACAGAACAACTCTTTTACTGGAGAAATATCCCCAGCATAGCTAGACAGGAAAATAACTTTCAAGTAAGTATATTGTAACTATATATATTATTCATTGATTCCTTAGAATTCACAATCTTACCCAATCAAATATTTGATATCCTTGTCAAAGATACACATTATAATCAAAATCATTTGTTTTTGTAAATGTATTATCCATATAATGGACTGATTTAGATAATAAATTGAAGTACATGAGCTTGATTGCATACAAATTAAGGAATAACATTGAAGTGTGAGGCTTATTTTTGACACAATAATAGGGACTTATTTGAGTAAAGTGAATATTTTCAATGGCTTATTCAATATTAAGCCATTGGTCTTATTAAATCAATTTATTCAGGGTGTAAATATTGGTTCTATCGAAGATTCTTTACTATTTTCTTTTACTATGTGTTTTTTTGGATATGATACAATTAGGTTTTCGATATGATCTAATTGTTTTCCTATAGAATGAAGATTAAGATTTGTAAAATTGTTCTGCTCAAGAATCATTTTAATATCTTTTGATGAGATTTGTTCTCCTGCATTAGAACTTCTCATTTTTAAAGGACTTGCTTTTATTCCAGTATTTTTATGGTTATATTGGACTTCCATTAGAGGAGGGTGTTGAGACTCAATTTCTCCTCTACTGGTCTGCCATTTGGTATTGTTTTTTATCATATTAATACAATCTAAATAATATTCTTTGAACCATTTAAAAAATTTTATATGAGTTCTATGGATATTCATAAACTCATAGTATTTTTGAAGAATTTCTTCCTTTTCATTTTCATAATTTTTAAAATATTCTTCTCTTAAAACTTTGTTTTTATTTGAGTAGAAGTGTTTTCTACACCATTCTTTATTGATTTCAAAAGGTTTTTGTATAACGTAAATTTCTGATTCTTCTTCAATTTTTACATTATTAGTCATTGAAGAATAAGTTGGTGACATTACTGGTGAATCATGAGGGCTTTCTGTTTGCCTAGCATAAATAGGTTGGACTATTTTTTAGGAGTTATCAATTCCTTGTAAATTAGTCCTGAATGAGCTGGGTACTGAAGATGTGGACTCTCTAGCTGTTCTAAACTCATGTTGTTGGGTATTTGCAAATGATATTGGTGCTGAGGAGGCAGATGTCCTAGCTGTTTTGAAATCTTGTTGTTGGCTATCTGTAATTGATTCTTCTTCTATATTTAATCTTTGGAATGCTGAACTTGAACTAGCTATATCAAAAGAATATCTTGGAGGTAGTCTATTTGGTCTATTGAAGACTAATTCTACTGTGCCATCTTGATGTTGAGAGATTTCTCTTAATGAATTATTCCTAACTGGAATTGGTTCTACTGAATCAGTAGCACCTTCTAATATCCATCATTCAGGAAGATTAACTTCATGCCATTGGATAGTCTTGGGTATTACAGTATGGGCTCTTGTAGTGTCAGTTTCTATTAAAAGGGTAGTTTCTCCTTTAAATATATGATCATACGTGTGATTTAGCATTGATTACGTGGTAACTCCCACGGACTCGAGTCCATAGGACCATCATCTAGGGCATATGCTCAATGTTAATAGTATAACCTTTTAAAGATGCAACACATTTAAAATCATAGTACTTTCAAACTTTCCTACGCATCAAATCAATAATTTAATTTGAATTAAAATTGTTCGAAGAAGTAGATTTCTGAACGCCCGACGCGCTAGCGCGGGCCGATCCACTTGTTATAATTATTAAGAAGGCAATAATAAAGGTTGTAATAATTAAATTATTATTAAGAAGGCAATAATAAATGTAATGAGAATTATATACAATGAAGTTAATGAGGCCTATGATGAAGTTAATGAGACCCATATATTATAACAGCAGGTCCAATACCATGTAAACAAACAAAGAGTCCATTAGCCAAACCCAACCCAAGCCCAATTTCGGTTCTTGCACCACACTGCGCCACTTGTCATGTGAAGAGAGCACCTTGGGAGAGGGTAGTGGGACACATGGCACCATTTGGTAAGAGGTGGCCCTTGTATCTTGCTTTTATATGTAATATATGTAGTTATAGATTATAGATTATAGATATCTACCAACTGGTGTTCCAGCATGAAAAATTTGGTTCTTGAATCTTCGAATAAAACTGAAATTACAAAGATAGGGAGATCTATTGAGCCTATATAAAGCATCCGGGTTCTTGTGCAGATAATGCTGGATCATGACCACCACATTTCCAAACTTTTCAGGGTGCCAGAACACCGGATGATTTTCAATGAGCTCATTATGAACCCTAAACAAAAATCATAAAAAAAAAACAATTTAGCACTTAGCAACCAATTCAACAAATTCATTTCAAACTTAGCAAAACAAATTTCCAAAACCTATAACAAAAACAAAATGGGCAGAAGAAAATAGAAAACCAATTCAACAAATTCACTGGAAAATGAACAGAACAATGAAATTCAGTAGAAAATGAACAACAATTCAGTAGAAAATGAAACAAATGAAGAACAAACTTACCAAAATTCATATGAGGTTCTGCAGAGATATATAAGATTTTTAGCAGCTTCAGAAAGGTTCTTTTCTCCGCCAAATATACCAGTTATCATTTCACGACAGACGACGCACTGAGCCAGTAAGATAAACACCATCGCTATTGAATCTGATAGAGTCAAGAGTAATGGGGTTTTCTCTTACAACCCCGTTCCTGATATCATTAGCATAAGCCTTCAATGCACCCCTGTAACAATACCAATTTAAATTACAATTTAAATTACAGAAAAAAAAGTTTGAATAAATTGAAAAATTGATAGTATACTTACTTAAGAACATGATTAGTTTTCTCTGTTAAGACATAGTGAGTTTTTTCCCAAATAACATACTCAGTCTGGCCATAAATATTCTGGCAGTATTGTGGAGCAGAAACAGTGTGCCTGCACACAACAATAACAAAAGATGAGGCTATTTTCTCCAAAAATAAAATAACACAAAATACTTGAAAGGTCTTACAAAGTTTGGTCTGTCGAGCTTTGTCATACACAGTCTTCCCGTATAACGATTGGAAAGTGGCGCCAAAATTCGTTGGGCAAAATGTCTAGCTCGCTGAAATCGAGCTCTTGTAGCAGCAGTAGCTAAAGTCACTAAAGACGAGGAAGAAAAAAGAGGGAGAAACTAATGATTAAAAACAGGCTGAAATTAATGATTAAAAGAAAGAAACTATGCTTAGTTTAAGACATAAAATATATGTAAATAGGTAAAATAACAGATCTATTTCCATTTGAGCATTTTCAATGTATAAAGTATATGTAAACAGGTAAAAAATAACAGATCTATTTCCATGTGAGCATTTTCAATGTATAAAGTATATGTAAACAGGTAAAATAACATATCTATTTCCATGTGAGTATTTTCCATGTATAAAATATATGTAAACAGGTAAAATAATAACAGATCTATTTCCATGTGAGCATTTTCAATGTATAAAGTATATGTAAACAGGTAAAATAACAGATCTATTTCCATGTGAGCATTTTCCGTGTATAAAATATATGTAAACAGGTAAAATAACAGATCTGAGCATTTTCCATGTAAGCATTTTCAGTGTAAACATTTTCGGTGTAAACAACTCAGATCTATTTCCAATAAAACTTCAAAAGAAAATGAAAAGCAAGAAAAAAAAAACAAAACTCTTACCCATGATTTGCTTGGTGGGAACAACCAGAAGACCAGAATAACTAGGGTTTGTAACTATTCGCTCTACTTTAGTGCTGATTTATAGATCTGATTTATAGATCGAGGTCGATAGTTGGATCACTCTTTTTCATCTCGGGCTCTCTGAAGTCGAACTGGGCTCTGAAATCAAATCATAGCCCAATGAGGCCACCAAAATAACAAGCCGAAATGATTTTCCCCAGCCCAATCATGACAAAAATATAATAGCCCCAAAGAAAAATAATTAGGCTTTTATACATGGTGTTGCCCAGACTCGAACCGGGGAATTTAGTGTGGTACACTAAAGTGATAACCAACACGACACCATCATTTGATCCGTATAAAAATGAACTCATATTTTAAATGAACACTCTAAATTTTTGAACTCAAAGGACAAGAAAATTCTATAGAGAAAGAAACAGAGATCCATACAAAAAATAAAAATAGATGAATACTAGATGAATAAAACAATGGGATTAAATTGATGAGATCGAGAAGAAATTGATTGAGTAATTTACAAAAAATCAGATAAATGAATGAGACCCATAAAATAATGGGATAAAATAGATGAGATGGAGAAGAAATCGATTCAGATCTAGAAATTGGAATCATGGGCAAGTAACTTTCTTTAGACAAGGAAATATAAAAGTTTTGGAAAGGAATTTGATTGGTGAACGCGGCTTCTGTGTTTGTGTTTGTCAAAAATTGCAAGGATTGGAATGAAAAAAGTACAGTACTCATCGGGAAGAATAGAACACAAGAAGATAAGCTTCTTGAGTTGGAAATAAATGTAAAGTACTTGATGACCTAAGGTTGCAGAAACCTAAATTTCGACGCTAGAGAAGTTGTCCTTTTATAGCCTCCAAAAAAAGGAGGGTATTGGGAAAAAAAGAACAAAGGGTAGAGTAAGTAATTCTATTTATTATCTATCCAATGGCCAGAGAAGGGCCGAGTAAGTCATTCTATTTATCCAATGGCCAGACTTATGCGTCTATGCGATATGACGTAATAATTTAATATTATTTATAATTTTTGGGCAAAATATATAATTTCGCTTGTTATTAGACAAGAAAAAGTCAAGTACCTACCAATACCATAGATTCCGATAGTTAAACATTTATGTCACTCGCAGATTATATATTTTCAAACTTTTCAGGGTGCCAGAACACCAGATGATTTTCAATGAGTAAACAAAAATCAGAAAAAAAAACAATTTAGCACTTAGCAACCAATTCAACAAATTCATTTCAAACTTAGCAAAACAAATTTCCAAAACCTATAACAAAAACAAAATGGACAGAAGAAAATAGAAAACCAATTCAACAAATTCACTGGAAAATGAACAGAATAATGAAATTCAGTAGAAAACGAACAACAATTCAGTAGAAAATGAAACAAATGAAGAACAAACTTACCAAAATTCATATGAGGTTCTGCAGAGATATATAAGATTTTTAGCAGCTTCAGAAAGGTTCTTTTCTCCGCCAAACATACCACTTATCATTTCAATTACACATGGTAATGATTCATTATACAGTCTTATTAAGAATGCAGGGGAGGAAGACAGACGACACACTGGGCAAGTAAGATAAACACCATCGCTATTGACTCTGATAAAGTCAGGAGTAATGGGGTTTTCTCTTTACAACCCCGTTCCTGATATCATTAGCATAAGCCTTCAATGCACCCCTGTAACAATACCAATTTAAATTACATTAAATTACAGAAAAAAAATTTTTTTTGAATAAATTAAAAATTGATAGTATACTTACTTAAGAACATGATTAACTTTCTCTGTTAATACATAGTGAGTTTTTTTCCCAAATAACATACTCAGTCTGGCCATAAATATTCCGGCAGTATTGTGGAGCAGAAACAGTGTGCTGCACACAACAATAACAAAAGATGAGGCTTTTTTCTCCAAAAATAAAAATAAAAATAACACAAAATACTTGAAAGGTCTTACAAAGTTTGGTCTGTCGAGCTTTGTCATACACAGTCTTCTCGTATAACGATTAGAAAGTGGCGCCCGAATTCGTTGGGCAAAATGTCTAGCTCGCTGAAATCGAGCTCTTGTAGCAGCAGTAGCTAAAGTCGCTAAAGACGAGGAAGAAAAAAGAGGGAGAAACTAATGATTAAAAACAGGGTGAAATTAATGATTAAAAGAGAGAAACTATGCTTAGTTTAAGGCATAAAATATATGTAAACAGGTAAAATAACAGATCTATTTCTATGTGAGCATTTTCATGTATAAAATATATGTAAACAGGCAAAATAACAGATCTATTTCCATGTGAGCATTTTCAATGTATAAAATATATGTAAACAGGTAAAATAACAGATCTATTTCCATGTGAGCATTTTCCATGTATAAAATATATGTAAACAGGTAAAATAACAGATCTGAGCATTTTCCATGTAAGCATTTTCAGTGTAAACATTTTCGGTGTAAACAACTCAGATCTATTTCCAATAAAACTTCAAAAGAAAATGAAAAGCAAGAAAAAAAAACAAAGCTCTTACCCATGATTTGCTTGGTGGCAGCAACCAGAAGACCAGAATAATTAGGGTTTGTAACTATTCCGCTCTGCTTTAGTGCTGATTTATAGATCGAGGTCGATAGTTAGATCACTCTTTTTCATCTCGGGCTCTCTGAAGTCGAACTGGGCTCTGAACTCAAATCATAGCCCAATGAGGCCAACAAAAATAACAAGCCGAAATGATTTTCCCCAGCCCAATCATGACAAAAATATGATAGCCCCAAAGAAAAATAATTAGGCTTTTATACATGGTGTTGCCCAGACTCGAACCGGGGACTTTAGTATGGTACGCTGAAGTGATAACCAACACGACACCATCATTTGTTCCGTATAAAAATGTCTAAATTTTTGAATTGAAAGCACAAGAAAATTCTATAGAGAAAGAAACAGAGATCCATACAAAAAAAAAGATGAATAAAACAATGGGATTAGGAGGGGTATATCCTAAAGAGTGATGGTCCTATGGACTCGAGTCCGTGGGATTTACCATGTAATCGAGGCTAAATCACACGAATGATTATATATTCATGTGAATTTCAAGTTTACCCATATAGTATTTTAAATGAATTTAAATTTGAATGTGAAATTTTTAAAAAATTTGTATTTATCGAGGTAGAAGTTCAACATAAAGTTTTCGTACCAAATAAATTTTTCTTTTGTTCAATTAAGGACCTTAATAATTAAGATACAATTCGAGCATGAAGTTTAGCTCAATTTTTTTTATTTATTTTATGGGTAGATATAGACTTCTAAACATTGGGTAAACTTAAAATTCACATGAATATATGATCATACGTGTAATTTAGCCTCGATTACGTGGTAACTCCCACGGACTCGAGTCCATAGGACCATCACTCTATCCTAAAAGCTGGCATCTTGTCCCTTTGAGGGGTAAAAGGTTCTGTCTCCTTTCATTATATGCACATCCAGATGATTACATGAATTCAAAAATTATGTACGATTTGGCACTTTTGATTTGGTTCAAGCTTCACCTGACGCAAAGCCATCAAGGCCAGGCATATATCATTTCGATATTGATCAACACGAGATCCAAAAATTGGATATCAAGTTTATTGATATTGCGGTCCACAGACTTCTCCAGCCTCATTATGTTGCCTACAGTCTTCATTGAGCATGCAGAAGAGTGAGTGATCGAGTTCTATTTGATCCAAGTGGGAATTTACAGCTGCCAGCCATATATACGGCTTTTGTTTGTTTTCTTAAGGTTCGTGCTGCACTACAAATGGGTTTTGACAAACAATCAAATTTTTGTAATTTTTCAGCATAAAATAATGAATACTATATGCAACTTGTAAGAATCGTTGATCCTAGAACTTAAGACCTCTTGGAAGATCTTGACTGTCCGGTTCTCATTCTCTAGTTAGTTTCCTTCAAAAACTTTCAATACTTTGTAGATCTAGCTTTATTTGCTTCTCATCTCAACCCTAAACGTTTTCTTTTCTCACCTCTTTTTTCATCCGTTTGCAACATCTTGGTTCTACCCAACCCGATTGCTTCCCCCCATTCCTTCTACTGTTTTCATGGAGTCTCTCCCAGTAAACCATAGCCATCCTCTCTCTGACCACCATCCACAACACCAGTTTCTTTGGCCTTTATTTTTAACTTCTTTTTTTAGTTGTTTATCCCCTCTCCTGAATCCTCCTTGAAAAAAAAAAGAATTTTTTTTCTTTCTTTCCACTTTGGTTTGCGTTGTCTCTTTGTCTCTTTAGCTATCCTTTCTCCAATTTGTTTTGGTCTTTAGGTATGGTCTGGTCTGTTAGATAGAGTGATTGGATTTTGCTTTTGGATTGTAGTCGACTGAGTTTGCGTTTTACAATTAGTTTTTTTTCTAGGTGTAGCGTTTTTTTAGGTGATTGAGTCTACTTCTCAGATGTTTAAGATGAAAAAAGGGTTATTGTCTAGCAATTCACACTCTTCTGGGAGTAAGAAGGCAGACCGCCTCCTACAAGAAAAACTCCTTAAAAAGCCAATTGATTATGAGTTTCCAAGAGATAAGGATTTAGATGAGGAGTTATCTATTGGTAGCAGCGAGGAAGATTATGAGGAAGATGGAGAACAAACAGATGGTGAGGAAGATGATCAAGCTGCTGGTGACTCATTGTTCTCTTTCATGAAAGAGTTAGATATCTTTCAAGAACTCTGCCTAGAGGAAATGACTGCAAAATATCAGGAGAATTTGGGACCATCTGCTTGTTCGGAAAGCCCAAAGCCTTCATTCCCAACCATTTTACAGAGGGTGGTGACAAGGTATTTTCCTAGTTTCATTAAAAAAAAAAAAACTACTTCTGGGATTATTGATTCAAGGTTAAAAAAGCTTGAAAGCCAGATGTCCAAATTCAAAGAAGACATCAACAAATACCAACACAACATCTCACAAATGCACAAAGAAAATAAACTACTCAAGCAGGAGAATTCCAAGTTGATGCATAAAGAGACAGATTTTCAACTATTGGAGACAAGAAGAAAGGAACTAGAGGAAATAATTTTATGTTTGAAAAGAGAGAACTTGGAATTGAAAGAATTAAGAAGTGGTTGTAGTGCGAGGGACGATACTATCACAGATGACTCAAGACAAATGGTGGATCAGAGACATCATCCTATGGAAGAGAATGATATCAGCATGGATGAAACACAAAACTCAAGTGCAACCCTAGGCAAAGAGCAGCTAGCAGTGGAAAGTAAAGTCCGCAATCACAGGGGTTTTGACAATCCAGAAAGGGTGTTTTCATCAAATAGGTTCGCCACTTTCTTACCTCATGATGAGGAGAAATTAGTTTGGGTTACTTTCAAAAAGGAAAAAAGAGTCTTTGTTTGCAGCAAATATGGGAAACCAGGACACTATAAATCCAAATGCAGGGCAAGTGGAGTAAATAGGAATGCACACCTTCCATACACTCTTTATGTGCAAAATGGAAACCAACCTCAAAAAATGAGAAGCAATCTAACTCCAAGCCAAGCATCTGACACAGGGAGTAAAACTCCAACTAAAATGATGGAATGGGATCTCAAACATCACTCTTCAGTGACTGAAAGCAAAGAAGTAATCCAGGAGGTCCATACTGTAGTTTGCGATAACCTGTTGGGAGATATTACGAGCTCATCAAGTTCAAGCTTGTCGAGTTCAAACTTAGACCAAATTTCAGGTCAAGATGGTGATGAAAATATGCTTCATAAGGGTTTGGATGAGTTTGGTGAAAGTTCCAACTTCACCTTCAGCACAAGATGCAAGGAGCATGTGGTTAGTAGTTCTTTAAGCAAGTGTGTCCAAGGAAAACAGGGGAAACATTTGAGTAATGGCAAGAGGTGGAAATCCTTTCACTTTGGAACAAAATGGGTGATTTGAAACGTGTGAAAGGAACTCATCCTTTTGGAAAGAAAAGATCAAAGTATATAGTCAGGAGAACGAAACCTAAAAGATTGAAGGTTCAACTAGGGAAAAGGAATACAAGCTGTGATCTTGGTTCCACATTCATACTAAGATATCCATAGCAGAATAAGGTGAAGTTAGAAGGATGCTAAACCCTCAAAGACAATAGGAGTATGCCACTTCCAAGACTCAACGGAAAATAATCTCATTACAGCGTCTCTCTTTTCAGTGGCACCGAAACTACAAGATTGATCCAATACTGCATATCTTTTTTTATCATATGATCTATGTGTTTATGCTTACTACCTGTTGTTGATTTGTTCTCTCATGGCCTGTCCATGTTTTATTTGCATGTACTAACCCTTTTGTTTAATGAAATCAATTGCCTCGGTACCAAAAAAAAAAAAAAAAGGACTTAAAGACAAAGTTCTCAAGAATCACATGTTACATGAGTCATTTGGACTTTTTCACCTCAAAATTGAAGCACTCTTTAACTCTAAAGTCTCTAGAGATCTATGCCACATAAAACTCTCAAAATTTGAAAACATTTACATTATCCCCAACTCCTGGTTCTTCTTCTAATCTGAACTGGAAAAAATTTGAAATTCAAAACATTATGGTAGTGTTCCTCTGTAACATGAATCTTAGGCAAGCCATGTCAATTAATTACAGGGATATACAAATGAAGGAGAAATGAAAAATTCAGAAATACCTATGAAATCAATAATGAGTCGACCATCAGAATAACGACCAGCCGGGGCATGGAAATAGGTCTCTCCATTGGGGGCAGGGGCTTGGCCAAACGACGCTGATAGCCCACCGGTGTCGGAATTTGAGTCTCCGAAGTTGAAAATGGCCGGAATTTGCAAGGCGACGCTATAGAACCGCTACAACTTGGCAGCAATAATGCAATTGATGAAAATACAAGAAAGTCAATCACTACGTGTTTGAAGCTGTGAGGTTCCATAATGAGAAAGAAACAGAGAGAAAGGAATTAGTGGCAAATCAATTACTAAGATTTGGTTTATATACAAGCAAGGGAAGACATACATAAGCCCGTGTTTTATTCTTTTGCATTTTCTTTCTTTTACACTATATATATACTAGCAAAAGCAACGTGTGCTAATAATTTATAAATAATTTATAAAACATATAAATTAAGATAATATAAATATAACAAATGGAATATCATTATGTAATATGACATGATTTTTTTTATTATAAATCATATATAATAAAAAAATCTAAATCCAAATAAATTAAGTATATGATAAATAATATACGCTTAATTGGTAGTCTAATATTTCTCTATTTCAATCTTATTTTTTAAGTTCACCAAAGTTACATTATCGTCTTTGTCATCAAGTGTGATCACTTGGCTCTCTTTGTTTTTTCAGATGCTTTGATTTGGCAAATAATCTTCGAGCATAATTAAACCCACATCTATATTTCCATCTTGCCTATATAATTTTATTTTTTTTACTTTGGTTTATTGTGTTTTAGATTATCCATTCTAAAATTTTTAATCAAACCTTAACTATTATTTTTGTACAATTTTTTATTTTGGTTATATGTATTTATCGTAAAATACTTTTAACACTACATACCTAAAAATCTATAGAAATTATCATCGATAAATTCAGTAAATTTCAAAATCAATAAATTCAGTAAATTTCAAAACCAATACTAAAGTCCTAATTCCTCTTGGTTCATAATCCATCTGTGTTACAATGGTTTATCTTGTTAATTTACCAAGAAAGAAACATTTAAAAAGTATAAATTTATTAATAAATTTTACTACTATTTAAATAGATGTAAGAATTATGTTTATACCTAAGACCTTTAAATCATTTTATTATTATTTTTCCTTAGGTGTCATCATTTGGTTCATTGTCACTATATGTATAGCTTGTATACGATATATAACAGTGCATCAAATATAAACCCTTTATATTGATACATACATTAACTAAAAGTTTATATTTAATGCATTGACAATGTATTGACTTTATACAGTGCAACATAATTAATATTTAACAATTAATGGTGACTTTTGAAAAGTAGATTAAAACTTTCACTGAATTATTGTTTTGGAAAAGAAGTTAGGAAATTAAGGAAAAAAAATAAAGTTGAGTGGATGAAATTATTAAAATACCATTTTAATTATAAACCTTGGTTTTAATTTTAAAAATTAAGATGTAATTTAATATATCTAACTATCAGTCTAATACATATTATATATACACTATAGTAATTAACAAAAAAGAAAAAAAAGAAAAAAGAAAAAAGAAAGAAAAAATATAGTATTATCAACTAATCTACTAATAACCTTATGTTCTTAGCAATTTTGGTAACCAATTTTCTTTTTTATAGCTAATAAAACTTTAGTAAACTTTAATCAAAGTTAAAGGTTACCATTTTTTAATTTAAAAAACTTATAAATGATTATAAAAAATATACAATACTAACTAATTCATTAACAAAGTAATTTTGGTTCTCAAATTTCTTATTATTGTTATTAAAAAAAGCTAAATTATAGTATTATCAAGAAGTTTAATTAGTAACCTTACCTTCTTAGTAACTTTAATAGTATTTCATCAATATAGTAAAGGTTATCAATTTTCTTAATCTAACAATGTTACATAAAAAAAGGGTAAACACATGTGTATGTGATTTTTTTAACTTGGTTATTTGTATTTTAGATTGTTCAATTTTATAAACTAATTAAGTCCTGCCAAAAACTTTTCTTTTTTGTAAAATTAAGTTTCAGTATTTCCAGTGAGCAGGTTTTGAGTAATACTTAGTAATAATAATTAATTTTTTTTTTATTTTTAATACATATGTACAATATACTTCATTTCTTCATAAATTTATATTTTTGTACCAAAATTGCTCTACAATTACCAAATTACTCTATTTCAGTGATATATTAGTGACTTAAATTATTTTCATATTTTCTTATTTATATAAGAAATTTATATAATTCTATGATTACCCTTCATTAGTTATAATATTTCTTATAAGTTTCATAACCTTTCATTAGTGATGAAGAAAGTTACTAATATTCTTATTCAATGTTACTAAAAATGCAGTTGTTCAAGGTTACTAAAAAATGCAGTTGTTATTAAGGGTTGGGATGTTATTAACTATTAAAAAAAAAAAACTACAAAGGTTATCAAAAAAGTAAGATGCTATCAAGAAACGTAATAATATGAATCTATGATAAATTTATTAACATTTTATCATTAAAGAAAGTTATCGTTGTTCTTATATAAAATTAATAAAAAGTTTATTTTAGTTATTCTAGAAGATATGATGATATAAAAAAATTCAATAGCCTTATAGTACTCTTAGTAATTGTAGTAGCCTTTAATCAATAATGATAATTGCCGATTTTCTTATGTAAGGTTATCAAAAAAGTTATATATATTATTAATAATATTATAATATTATAAACAAATTCAGTAACTTTACATTCTTAATAATAAATTTAGTAGTTTTTCACCAATTATGAGAATTATCAATTTTCTTATAAGGTTAGTGAAAATGCTATCGAGATTATCAAAGAAACTTGTATAGTCCTATTAACAAATTTAGCGACCTTAATTATATACTTATTACTTTTAGTAACTTTCATCAATAATATATGTTACCAATCTTGTAATCTCAAATTACAAAGAAAGCAATAAGATTTATTAAAATAGTTCTAATGTATTCTACAAAATTAGTAACTTTACATTCTGGATAAATTTAAACTTTTTTTCTAAATAAATTTAAACTTATTTTCTATCAAAAATAAAGGTTACCAATTTTCTTGCTTCAAAGTAGCTAAAAACATTTATGATGTTATCAAAATAGCTACGGTGCTAACATTAGTTTCCATTTTTTTATCTAAAGTTTTTAGGGAAAAATTATAAAGATTATCAGGAAGAGGTATAATACTATCAATAAATTTAGTAACCTTACATTTTTAGTAATTTTAGTAACTCTTTTTATCAATAATGAAGGATTCCAATTTTCTTTAAGGTTAGTAAAAAAAAAAACTTTTGAAGTTATTAAAAAGACTATGATGTTGTCAACAAAAATTAACTTTAAATCCTTAGTAACTTAGATATAACCTTTCATCAATAATTAAGGTTACTAATTCTTTGATTTAAAGTTATTGGAAAAGCTATATAGTAGTTAAACAGGTATATTATTAATCTTACATATTAGTAAGCAATATTGGATACCTATTTTATTAATTATCTAAGTTTACTTTAAAGGTCATAAGGTTATTAAAAATGTTGCAGTATCATCAAGGAAAAGTTGTCTTACATCCCTAGTAATTACCAATTTTATTATTTAAGTTTACTGAAAAAGCTATAAAAACTATTAATATTGTTATCATACTATCAATAAATTTAATAACCTTATATTTTAGTGGCCTTTCATCAGTAATAAAGATTATTGATTTTTTTAATGTAATTATGGTTACTATATACTCCCTCTGTTTGTATTTACTTGTTAAAATTTGATCAACTATCTTTCATCTTGGACCATTATTTAT
>AWWV01013711.1:0-48335 GCA_001974805.1 Corchorus capsularis | reverse complement strand
ATAAAAACAATGTCTTGATTGGTTAGAATTAAAACGATGGCACTTAAAATACTTCAAATTATTGGGAAACAATTATTTTTTTTTTTGCCAGAGGAAAAAAATTATTAAATACTCAACTTCCATATACTCTTGATTTCTTGCCGTTACTTTCTTAATTTTCTTTTTTGCCGGATGTGCAAGAAAAAATTATCATAAAAATATTTATCTTTTCTTAATTAGTTAGGGAGAGGAATAAATGAAGATAGTTAATTTCATTCATCGATTGTTATTCTTATTAGTCAAAGACTTAACCATGATATTCATGCACAGCACAAGGAAAACAAATTCTGTTTTTCTGTTTCCCAATTTTTCAAAGTAAAAATGGAAAGAAAATATAAAGGTTAGATTAAAACTTAAAAGTGGAATTTGATCACCATTTTGTCCAATCGGATAAAATCTTGATTTTTTAATTCTTTAAAAATTTGAATTATTGAAATAAAAATACACGTTATTCTTTAAAGAAATACTTAACTTCTAAAATTAAAAACATAATTAATTAATCTAAATGTAATAAAAATATGTGTTTACCCTTTAAAGGAGTACTATACTTTTAAAATTAAAGAGGTTATTTTAGATATTTCAGGTCAAGAAGTAGTGAATGAATATGATCTATTAAATTTTTCAAAAAAAATCAAAACTTTTAATAATTAATATTTATTGTTTCTGTTACCGTTTCAAGAATTATTATCCTAATAGTCAAGCGGGTCTCACTGCTCGACACCAATCACTGTTGAAACTCGAAACTAATTTTCTCCTGAATCCAGAGTCTCACATTAACGGATTTTTAACTCCTATTTTTTCATAGGTTATTCCTAACTACCAACTTATTCCCTCCGTGTTCATAGAAAAATTGATTTTCAATAGAAAAAGTATTTTGGCTAGAATTAAAACCATGACACTTTAAAATATTAGAAAAATTAAATGCTTATCAACGTTAATTTAATACCAAAATATTATGAGATTAGAGCGAATTATAACACTCATGAATCAAAATAGTTTTTGGATTTTTTATTTATGGGGTTTGTAAAATGGGTCGTCCATATTTTAAGATGAAAAATCATATTTATATAATTTGTAATTAATTTTAAGGATTCTTTTCTGCTTTTTCTATGAAAATATTCGTCGTTAATTATTTATCATCTTTGAATTTTACTTTATTATGCAAATAAAATAAGTTTTTGGGATCTGGTAGAAAAATGAAAAAAAAAAAAAAACGACTTGATTTGGCTAGAATTAAATCCATGACACTTTAAATATTTCAAATTATTGGAAAACAATATTATATACTCAACTTCGAAATAGTCTTAATTATCTAAGAAAAAATGAAGAAAAAAATACATAAAAAAGATAAGAAGGAAAATCGTAATGATCATATAACTAATAATATTTTGCCACTAATAATAATTAATATAATAATAAAAAGTTTAATAATTATGATAATAAGAGGTTTAACGTGAAAAAAAGTTGTTACTATTATTTTTTTTTGTTAAATGTTACTATTATTTTAGATTTTGTAATATGGAGAGAAAAGCTCTGGCCAAAAAAAATATGGAGAGAAAAACGTAATATGAAGTAACTAATAATAATCTTGATGATTATAATAATAATAATTAATAAGTTGTTTAATATAAGAATAATTGTTATTATTTTAGACTTTTTTTAATATGGAAATAAAATCTGGTTGTATAGATTACATATTAACCTTTAAAAATATAATTAAAATTTTAAAATTAAAAAAGGTATTTTAGATATTTCACATCAGGGTTTTTGAAGTTTAGGATTATAGAGTATAAAGATATATATATACTAAGATGCTTGCCCCGCCTATAGAATTTGAATGGCTATGAAAATTTGAAAATTGTAGATCCCCACATTTTGTTTTTTTTTTTGTGGTGAAAGACATTTTTGTTTTTAATAAACCTGCAAATCTCAATAATATTGTATTAATCATTAGTATTATAGTATAGTCACGGTACCATCATTCTATATAGTATTACATTAATTTATGCACCCGACTATTTGACTCAATTGGTTAGTGCATTGTGTTTGAACCACATGGAGTGTATGGTGATCATATTCTATGAGCCATAACAAAATCGTAAAGAATTAATTCAAGTTGAAATTGAACTTTCCACATTTCCATATAACAAATCCTCTTGTCAACAAAAAATTTCTTGATTGTAACAGTAATGGGCTTGATTTGCTTGAGCCCCTGCTTTTTTATGAAGAATTTTAAGAAATTTAATGCAAGAAGTGGACTCACCATGCTTTTTTCCCATTGCTAATTAGGGAGTATTTTACTGAGTAAACATTACCAGACTGGCATAAGTGTGGTGACCCTTTTGAGGTCCTGAGAACCAGCAAGAGTGGTAAGGAATATTACCCTTTTGAGGTCCTGAAAACCAGCAAGAAAGGTAATAAATATTGGAAATCGCTGGAAGTTCCGTCAGATTTCACCAAGGATGGAATCCATTACAGCGCGTCCTTTGTCTTTGAAAGTGGAAAGAAGATCCTTATTGGGACCATAAGGAAGGTGAATTCTCCTGATTATACCTTCCCTCTCAAGGGCATTGATTTATTGCACCTTGGCAATAATAATAACTCATTTGTCATCAATGCTAGTATTTGGTCTGCTGAAGCCGCTATACAAAAACCTCTGGGCTTGATGAGGCTTACGTGCCTAACAGACTTAGACCGGCATTCAGAGGGCGGCAGATTTGGAGAAGGCCTCAGAGGAGAGGTATATCCTAGTAGCTGGCATCTTGTCCCTTTGAGGGGTAGAAGGTTCTGTCTCCTTTCATTATATGCACATCCAGATGATTGGTCCAATTACAAAAGTTACGTACGATTTGGCACTTTTGATTTGGTTGAAGCTTCACCTGATACAAAACCATCAAGGCCAGGCTGATATCGATTCGATATTGATCAACACGAGATCGAAAACTTGGATATCAAGTTTATTGATATTGAGGTCGAGCAGTACATACTTCTCCAGCCTTATTTTGGTGTCTGCAGTAAGTGTAATCAAGAGTAGCAAAGCAACTAGGAAGTTTTCAGTTCATTTTGCTATCTCTATTTTCAGCTTCATGATCTGATTCTGAACTTATATTTCATGGCAATATGCTCTTCTGAATAATTGAATCATACAGAGATTTAGAAACAGAATATATACCTGTAACTTGGGACACAACAGAGGGTATGAAGATAAAAAATGTAAGTAACTGTGAAAAAAAAAGGCCATTGAAGATCAGGGGTTGAAATTTTATTTTCAGGCTTTGAAATCTCAGTTTTTAGTAAATGTTAGAAAGAAAGAAACAGTGGGTTTGAACTGAAGTACTAACAATTACGTAAAATTTGTATGTATGTATCTAACATTTTTTGGTGAAAAGTATGTATCTAATTTTAGATTTTAGCTTTTGCTTTTTGGAAACCGAGATACTTTTTTTCATGTCACCTTGGCCCAACATGTCTGCTAGCTTTCAAAGCTGTGTAGATTTGGGGAAACTTATGAAAGATGAATTGAAACCTCTTTTCATGCAATGCAAACTTAATTTTCTAAGATTGGGTTGGGTTCTCATTTTTGGCCATTTCCCCTCCTAATCCAATTCATGGGTTTTGTACTTAAACATATTCTCGACAAATGGACAGAGGAAAACCCTGGATTGATTGAGCATTTTTCCCTATTTTACAAGGAAAAATGCTAATATATGCAACACTTCACTTTTTATCTTCTCCTAATTTAGCCTTTCAACTATAGAAAAGAAATATCAATTAGCTTTTTTTTTTTGGTGATTGAAATATCAATTAGTTAAAGATTTGATATAATATTTTAAATACTTTTAGTCTTAGACGTTGATACCAACAAGAAAAAAAATTAAGTTTTAAACTTTTCCTGTCTACACAATTCAAACCCATGATGAATTGAAATGACTGTAAAAAGGGAAGAAAACAAAAACGAGCGAGTTCTTGGCAAATGATAAAATTTCGTCCAATTGCTATGCAACAATCACAATAAATAGTGAAAACAACAAAAGTGAGGGTGAACAAAAACGGCTAAATTGCCCCCTTGCCATTTAACTTTAAATTACGTCACTTTGTCCCCTGAATTTGTAAAATCAGGTCAATCCCCTCTTCACTTCACGGATTCCGTTAAATCCCATAAAATTTGCTAACGTGGCACTTCTATGCCAACGCTCATATGGGTACCACATGACCTAAAATGCTAAGGTGGGGCCTACATGAGAACTAACGTGGAGATGCCACATCAGCAAAAGTTTGCCACGTCAGCAAATTTTATGGGACTTAACGGAATCCGTTAGTTAACCGTCAAGTCAGGGGTAAATTGGTTTGATTTTACAAATTCAGGGGATAATGTGGCACAATTTAAAGTTCAGGGGGCAGTCTGACCTAAAATTTGCAAAGTTTATGAGGACAAAAGGCTATTTAGCCGAACAAAAACTGCTTTATGTTACAGGGCTCTTCTCTCCAATGACAAAACAATTTTCAAGTTACATGTATTTGTATCCGTTTAATGTATGATACGATTAATCATATTATTATACATATTATTATAGTTAGAGTTAGCTCTTGAATGTTTTGTGTAAGTCCGCTCATTATGAGATAAAACTCTCTTGACATGCTTTCTTCATTTACATTAATAACTTTCTTTATTTATAAAACTCGAAATTCTCGATCTTAGAGCATATATACTAAATAGTATTTGAAACACTCAGGGAAATTACCCAAGGGTCCTTTTGAGGATCGATGAGGAGGCTCCATTTTAACTCTTTTTGTCCTTTTCTGTTTTTTCTCACTTGATAAATTACTAAGAAGACCCTATGTTAGTTTCTAACCAATTCTTGCCATTGAGCCCTTTTTTGTTATTATCCTCTCCTTTCACATAAATTCAATGTTATAACATATGTTATATAATAAATGTTCTAAAATTGTAACCTCTTTTCAACCCTTTCATGTCCATATGGTGAAAAGGAGTAAACTTAGTTTTTGTTTAAGTGCTACACACTTTAGAGGAAACAAAATTGAAGCTATTGCATATGTCCATGTACAAACTAATATACTCAATGTTAATAATATAGCCTTTTAAAGATGCAACATGTTTAGAATCATAATACTTTCGAACTTTCCTACGCATCAAATTAATAATTTAATTTGAATAGAAAACTGTTCAAAAAAATGGATTTCTGAACGTCCGACGCGCCAGCGCGGGCAGATCCACTTAGTTTGGATTATTGCTAAGGTGATGCTATACGCAATCTTGAAGGGCCCCCAAACCGAATTGATGAAATTGTAATGATATTTTCAATGATTAATTGGAAAGCCAAAATTTCATGCGGTGACACGGATGGATACCTTTTGGACCGCATTGTCTTTGTCAGGAAAAAAAGTGGGCCTCGCTGGACTGATTCAAGAGATGGGTGTTTATGAGGTTTTTCTCATGCTTTAAGGCCCGCTCGTGTGTGGGCAGGCAAAGGCAATGGTGCCATCGGAGGGCGGTATTTCTGGTCACGGCCTTCCTCGTAGCCTACAATTTCACTTTAATAATTGTCGACGAATTTGGCAAGCCTGCCAGCCGCTGTCTGTCCCAGTTCTGGTTAGCTGTTTCCTTTGCCGGTTAGGCATAAACCAAATTAATGGACCATGCAATATATACCAATAACTACTCATGAATAGCCTAAATCATCATTAACACCAGGGGGCGTTAGTTCAATTAGTTTCTACCTTCTGAGGGTGTAGTTGAATCATGATCATAATTCAAAATTATGACTTGAACCTAAATACTAATAAATCACATGGTGAAGACCCTTTTCTTTGACGTAAGAGATAGAGAAATGGGTTTATCTAATGAAGTGAAAGGTCTTGGTATTAAATTCTCTATTGAGTAAATTCTAACCTCTAACCATCTTAGACGAGAAATTCAGTGTAAAGAATCTCCTTCATTTCCATCATGCAAAATCGTTAATGGGTTGGATTCGATGAGGTTGAACATTGCAGGGTCCATGGCAATGAACCCAAATCCCAAACTTTGAAACAGTCACCAATAGGGCAACAACTATTTTGAAGATTAATTAATAGCCTTAATGGGGAACTAATTACCCGTTTTCAAGGGGGAAAAAAGGTAAGGAATAGGCCAAGAAAAGAACAAGGATGAGGAGAAAGGGAAAAGGAGACTCCCTTACTCGTATCTTGTTTCTACAAGCACAAAAGAAAAGCCTATTAACTACAAAGCCGAACCCTTTGAACGGTCCTACACGCCAAACACATAGCAATCGACCCATCACATTCAAGAAAAAAATTGCTAATGTAATCAAATTCATTTCTCCTATACTAAAAAGATGATTTAGCTACTATCATAGCTAGGTTGTACGAGTCTTTAGCTTTAATCAGGAAAACCAAATGTTAGCAAAGCATTTATTTCTGCAGAGAAGGACCCATTAGGCCAACTGATTAGGTGAAAATGATTCAAAGTGGAAACTTGAAATCATTGCCACCAAAGCCAAGCCCCCCATCACCTCATTTCTTAATGAATCACTCTTCATTTTCTTTCTATAAATATCAGCAAGTCATTTTCATATCAGGGGAAAAACCAACTATCCAAGAGTGACCTTCATGTGCAGAAAGGCTGGATTGATTGATGATCATAGTGTTAAATTTCAAACTTTTATTAATCACCAAAAGCTAGGCTAGAATAGATGGTTGGGCCATTTTGGCTATGGCTTATAAACAGGCCATGTCAATAAGATGGGCCTTGCATGATTGAGTTTGTTGAGCCTGCAAATGTATAAATTTATAGTTTTTCATATTTGTCATTGTCAAAATGAGCTATCTTAATATTATCATTAACTAATACTACTAATTTTTACCAAAAAAAACTAATACTACTAATAAACATATTTAATTTCTACCTGCTTTATTCCTTTTTATGCTTTTTTGAATTTTCTTTCCTTTGGGGATTTATCCAATTAAAGTTTGTAAATACAGATTCTAAGGATAAGAAATTAATTATTAGGGAGGTGGCAACTAGTAGGCAAAGTCAGAGTTTGGGGGAGAGAAAGATAATGCCAATTGCCAGCCCCCAAAGTTCAGTTGAGGAAATAATGAAGGCAAAGAAAAAAAAATAATTAAAACAAAAGAAAAAGATTCATTAGATAGAGAAGGTATCCCTTTCTTTTCTTGAAATGTGAAAGGTTTGAACACTAAGCAAGCTTCTGTTCTGTTTCTTTTTTAAAAGTCTCCCCACATAAGTCCTGTCCACCAAATTCCATTATTCCTTCAACAAAACCAAAAGGAAAAAACCCACTCCACCCTCACAAAGGCCAGTCTCCTTTTTATCATTTCTTTTGCTGCTTCTTCCCTTTTTGTTCCTTTGTTCTTCCTCTCCTTTTATATCATAACAAGAGGAAAAAAAAAAAAAAGGAGAGAATCAATGTTGCAAAAACAGCCTAATAAGTCTTCTTTTAGGGAATCTCTCAGAGCTCTTGAAGCTGATATACAGCATGCTAATAGCCTGTAAGTTTTTTTTCACTTCCTTTTGGCTTTTGGAATTTGTTAGAGTTGCATATGTAAATTCATAATCTTTATCCAGAATTAGCATATTATGGTTCATAAAGTCAGTTTCTTTAAAACCCATTTGCATATTTTTCTTTGGTTTATCCTGAAATGTTCAAAACTGTTCTGCTTTCTTCATTGTCTGCTGAACTCTGTTTAATTCTGATGATGCTTTGGTTGAATATGATCAACAAAAAAAGCCAACTTTGCTCCATTTTGGATAGTAATTTGGGTTTATGGAGATTGGTTTCTTTCATAGATGTTGAGATAGGCTTGTTTTTGTCAATTTGTTGACTGTTCCTGTGGAAAGGCAAATGATTGGTTAGGTTTTTCGACAGCAGTGTTTAACCTTGATAAATTTCATTAATCATTGGTTTGCTTCTATCAAGGTCTTGATAGTTAACTTATGATTGTAATTATTGGGATGAAATTTGCAGGGCAGCTTCTCTACCTAGAGATTATGGTGGGAATTGTTACCAAATGAGATTATCATATAGCCCTTTTGCACCCTTCATCCTGTTTTTGATTGAATGGATGGACTACAGTTGTACAGATAACCTTCCTAGTTATTTAGGCCTTCTCCATATTCTTGTCTACAAGGTGAGTTTTTCTTAAGCAGAAAAAGAATTGATTGAATGAGTTTTTTCTTCTTAGTATTCTCAATTTGATGTTGAGTTTGTTATTAAACAAAGTTCCAAAATATGGACCAGGCATATGTTGATGGAATGCCAGTTCTATCCTCAAAAGAAAGAAAAGCCAGTCTAAGGGAATTTTACGGTATGTTTTCTCTGTTGATTCTTGTTAAGAGAATTCTAATTTTGGCATGTATTTACTTCCTTCATGTTCCAATGCACTAACTGGAGACTATTTGCAGCTGTTATTTACCCTTTGCTCAGCCAACTTGGAGATGAATTTATTGAATTGGAAGACAGTAAGAAAAGCCGGTCCCCTGAAGTTTTGAACAGAAAGAGAGTTGATGACCGCAAGAGGGTCTCCGATAAAGAGTCAGAGAGAGATGATGAATGTGGAATATGCATGGAGAATTGCACAAAGATGGTTCTGCCTAACTGTGGGCATGCCTTGTGCATAAGCTGCTTCCATGACTGGTATCCCCGGTTCCTCATCGTTGCTATTCCTGTTTTTGTTTAGAATTCTTGATGAATAAACATTTTATTCAATCTTGATTGTTGTAACTAACATTCCCGTTGCAATGTACATCGATTTGGAATCGCAGGAATGTCCGTTCTAAATCCTGCCCTTTTTGCCGCGGTAGTTTAAAGAGAGTGAGTTCTAAAGATCTCTGGGTTCTTACAAGTGGCAATGACATAGTTGACATGTTTACTCTTGCAAAGGAGAACCTGAGACGTCTCTACCTCTACCTCGAGAGCCTGCCTCTCGTAATGCCCGAGACACATCCATATGTATCTGATTACATGATCTGACTACATACGAACGAATAACTGCATTATTGATCCACAGAAAAAGGCCATCATCCACCCATTGTACATACACACCGGTACCAGAAAGCTTCAGTTTATCTATCAAACTCTAGAAGGCCTGTTCCACGGCAGCTGTACATAGTAATTAACAGAGTTGCTGCCTACATGTCTCGAAGATTTCGAAACTAGCAAGCAGGTACATTTGAAGATTTATGATTAAAAAATTGGCATAGAGCAGCCTGGATAAGGCAAAGAAGCAGGGATTATAAACCTGACTGTATATGTAGCAATATATATAGTATAATAGATGCAAACTAAAAATAAAAACGGTATTCTTGGCATTCAACTCAGCTTTTTTCAACCTGAGTGTTGGAATGGGAAATATATATAGTAGAGATTCATCATAACATGATATCTCCAGTTTCTGCTTACTTTCATCTGATTCTGAAAATGTGCTCCTCATAATGAATTCCTATCAATGAATTGCCCATACATAGATGAAATATGAAGCTAACTTGATTGCTCTACTAAGGGAAAGGCACAAGAATTTTGATTGTTAGATAATTATGAATCCATGGATCCAGGGGTAAGATTTTGCTGGTGTCAGTTTCGTTATACCGAATTAATCAACTATTACCTACCCTTTAACAGCAAGCAAAAGATCATAAGCTTATACGGTAATCTCCTGTCATTTTTACATTTCTTTATACTGGCTTTTCATTCCAAACCCCCTTTGCCTACATTTTTAAGATACCCTTTGAACTAGATTATATACATGCTTTTATTCTTTGTAACTCTTCCAAAATTTTCTCTAATCCTTGAATCTCATTCCGCCTGTCTCGAATTCGTTTGGTAACTCTTCCAAATGTAATATATGAACAAACTTCCTCCCGTATTTTTGTTCTTAAGACATCATAATCAATTAATCATAAATATACCAATTTTCTAAGCCATCAGAAATTACCAAGCTCTAAGCTTTCTAATTTTTAAGACTCAAGCTTAAGAAATTTCATCCCCAATGTTCGACTTGAAGTCAAGAACATTGGCACGTTTCTCCCGTTCTCCTTTTACACCTTTTTTTTTTTTTTGGTGAAACCTTTTACACCTTATAATTACGTATGTATTGACACTAACGTATTTTGTTGCCAAAATCTAAGGGCAGTATAATACTTGAATTTTAACGGAAGAAAGTAAAGCCAAACATAACTTATTGCTACTTTTCCTGTTCTTTTCTTGAAGAAAAGTTATGCCGTATTTATATTTCCTGCGAAAGATTTATAGCAAAATTACTACTGATTAGACTTGTCCGTGGCCTCTGCAACAAAAAAAAAAAAAAAAAAAAAAAAAAAAAAAAAAAAAAAAGACTTGTCCGTGGCCCATGTCGTAGACAAGACTATTAAGTCTTGGGCTCAGCCCAAAGAACATATTGATTGAATTAGATCAATGGCTTAATATTGAATAAGCCATTGAATATATTCACTTTACTCAAATAAGTCCCTATTATTGTGTCAAAAATAAGCCTTGCGCTTCAATTTGTACCTAAATAAACTGTTATTCTTTAATTTGTATGCAATTAAGCTCATGTACTTCAATTTACATCTAAATCAGTCCATTATATTGATGAGACATTTAAAAAAAACAAATGATTTTTTTTTACCCCCATCCGGTATGTAGGGCTTTACCCTGACTATTCCGAATCCGACCCGCGTCATGCACCTGGTTATGATGGGTGAGTCTACCAACGGGGACAGCTGAGTACATAAGGTCTCAAATCGAGACCCACTTAAACTGAAACAAGCCGCTTACCACTTGATACAATGCCTTGTTGGTAAAAAACAAATGATTTTGATTATATATAATGTGCATCTTTGACAAGGATTGTGAATTTTAAGGAATCAATGAATAATAGTGAATAACAATAACTTTTTGATACTTAATGCAAGGTCTTGAATTCGAAATCACTTCTCAAAAATGAATTTCAACCTCTAATAATCTTGTTTTGATAGAAGGAGAATCTCCTATTTTCTAGGATTATGGGTTTAAACTTGAATAATACTTGGGCCAAGAGTGCTTGAGCCCAAATCATTACATGACATTGACAACAAGATTATTCATGCTAGAAAATAGTACAATTGCCCCATAATCCTAAACAACAATTGCCCCAAGGTCCCCCTCCTTTAACTGGTGGCAAAATTTTAGGCTTTGGCATATTCCGCAAAGAACAATTGCCCCATTTTCATAACTCAGAATCTTCAAGCTAGCTAGAAAGCTAAGATTGAAAGAAGGAAAAAAACAAGAAAATGTCTAGCAAGCAATAATAAAGAGAATAAACAGGTATATAAGAACATAAACACCTGAAGCATCATAGGAGAGGGGCATAAGGGTAGAGAGCCCATATTCTATAACTTTAAATTAAATTAATGAAAAGGCAACATCCCACTTAAGTTAAGTTGCATGAAACTCATCCCAATTTGTTAATCACCAATCATGCCCACCTTCTTTTTTAACTAAAAACAATTCTCCTTTGGAGATAAAGTGTACTCGTTAGTGGACAATGGGCATTTCCTTTTTTGAGCCATTTTGGGGTTTTTAGTTTTCTTTCAATGTCCTTTCTCTATACCCCACTTCTCCCCCCTAAAAGTATGCCATTAAACCCCCTCTTATTATTATTCAAAGTTGAAAGAAAATTAATTAAAAAAATCCCCCAAAAGTTGAAATTATTATTATTATAATAATTACTAATATATATGTACTCCTCCTACTATATAGTTAGCAAAAATTAAAATAGATTAAAACCCATCATTACTTTAATCTAATGCTAAAAGGAAAATGGATTAAGTCCACTAATAAGGTTGAAGATTGCCCTTTAGTCTTCATCTAAAATGGCTTTGTAATGTTCCATTATACTAGCTATAGGGAGGGAGGGGACTTGCTTTGGTTGGCCACCAAAACACAAATAAAATTAACTTGAGTCATTGCTTTGCTCATTAATTCTTTAAAATGCTTTTTGATTAGAGGAAGGAAGAAGTTCATGAAAATTTTAGATGCCAACTTATGAGCACTCAAAAAATGGATCAGAAATTGCACTGTCAACGTGGCTTCTCTCTCTTTTATATATACTTTTTTTCTTTTTTTTGAAGATGAAGAAGGGTTATCGTGGCCTCAATGAACGACTCAGATTGATTAGGCTTAAAGTTTATGTTCTTATATTTATAACGTTTTCAATGCACTAGAAAGAGTGATGATCATCATTCTACCAATAATAACATAACAGAATGTTTCTCTTCTTTAAACTTTTTAACAACTCAATTGTTTTTACATTTTAAATATTTTTCTAAGAACGTTTAGGAGAATGAGAGATTATTCCATTTTTACGATTACGATGCATCGCACAATCTTACAGGTTTATTCGTTAATTGACATCAAACTTAATTATTATAAATTGGCTAATAAGAATCGACACTTGTCAAAAAGTTACTCGATCGATCGAAAGTAGATAATATGTTTTTGGCGAAACATTTAATCTTTATCAAATCAACCAATCTCCAGAAACAACTACTCGTTTTTCATCGATAGATTCTTCATTAATTATAAGAATCCATTTTAATCATGTCAATCATGTTTGCATGCATGTCAATTTTTTGGCAAGTACCAGCATTGAAAGATAGTGATTTAAATGCCTTTTCTTTAATACTTAGTGGAAAACTACTTAATCAATTAATTAGGTTTAGAACCTTCATTTAAAAGTTAAATGTTCCTCCTCCACGATTAATTAATTAGTGTTTAAGCCTTGTAATTAATCATCCTCAATCCTCATAGTATACTCATTTGCCAAAAAGAATGAAAACTAAGTTTGAATTAAAATCAATTTGGAATCTCCCTATATAAGCTTTAAGGCTGTATGCATGTAACGTACCCTACGTAGTATTAAATTGAATTGATCAATTGGGTACAATTCTTTTTAATCTTAATTAGTAGGAGTACTAATATATTAAAGAAAATTAGAAAAGACAATATAAAAAGCGTGGGATACACGCTCCAATGGGCATGAGACAGTCACATGGTTTAGGTCTCTAAATTTGACTTGACAATTATGTTTTGTCTCACTTTGATTGGGAGTGTATGCTTGAAGCTTTTGCTTTGTCTCAATTCTAATCCAAAACTCTCTTTTTGTTTGAATAAAAATTGGAAGATGAAAATCTATGTGGAGGTTCGGTTCCTGCAGACTTTTTTCTCCAAGGGCCTGGATTTTGGGGTCTCTCTCGTACGTACGCTTTTTGTGTACCATTTGCATTATAATATATATACACCCAAAAAATCCTCTCTCCCTCTTTCTTTCTTTCTCTCTCAACTCTCCAAGTACATAAAGTTGCTTAAAATAAGAGGAATTATTGAGAATTCTAAGGAATTTTCTTTTTTATTTTTCCCCATCCATCATCCAATACAAGTTGGTTAAATTGGTATAGTACTCTGAGATTTGACGCTCGAATTTTACTGATCGTTGATCTATTTGAAACTTGTGAAATTTGAAGTTCGAATTTGACCGATCGTGTTGATGATCTATTTGAAATTTGTCACATGTGGTGACCTTAAGAAAAGAAAAAAAAAAGAATTTATATCTATTCTTCCATTATTGGCACTGTTATTATGATAGCATTATTTTTAGGGTTTTGGCAAAGAATTGAACAACTTAAAAAGGATCATTCCATTGTCTAATATAAATATATATATATATATATATATATATATTTCCCAAAGATGTGTCGAACATATGTCATACATTGAATTGGTTAGAGACAATAAAAGGTCAAAAGGAGAAGGAAAGGGGGCGAAAGGCCCGGTGCCTTTTTGAATTTTTGGGTTCCTCAAGCCTAAGGATTCATTCTAATTTTGATCAAAAACTTTCTCTTCGTTTCCTCTAATGCAATTCACGTACCTTTCCAAATATCCTTAACTTTTTTTTTCTTTTTCATGTCATCATTTCCAAATAAGGTTATGCCATTGTTAAAATATTTATAGATATGTTTGAAGAGTTCTAAAAAAAGAAAATAATTTGGTATAATCTGATGAACAAGAGAGTAGTCTTCGTTGACATCTCTAGTTTCGAATTCGGTAATTTAATCTGTTTTTCAAGTGATCTTTTAAGAGTTTTGGTAGCATTTGAATGATATATTGGGAGAAATATATTGGGATTATTAGTTTGTAGGATACAAAAATTATATATAGTATAATATAGTATATATTTGATCAAGTATATTTTCTAGATAAACATATTTAGAATTAGAAGCTGTTGATTCCTTAATAAAGTCTCGAAGTTTGAGTATTGTGAATAATGAAAATCATCACTGGGAGTTTTATTCCATAGTGACTCGATTTGATTTGAATAAAATTAGTTGTTACACGTTTATGTGTTAGTGTCCAGGTAAATCATGTCAACATCAAAATTTAAATTGTTCAAAAAATCAAAATATAAAGGTTAAATTGTCCTAAATAAAAGTTGGATGGCCAAATATTGATTTTTTAAAAAAAAAATTAGAGGGTATTAAGCCCTTTTGAAGCTAGTTTTCAATATATATATATCATATAAGAGCTTAATCTTATGTTAGTTTCACTTTATTGTTAATATTAAAAATCTATATAAAAAAAATCTGTTCATTTTACATATGTTAACAAGGATTTGGATATATGTATACATCCCAAAAGATTACAAATAATAGGAATCTCTGTGGCTTTCATCACCTTGATAAAAATAAAAACAAATAAAGCAAACCCTTTTCTCGTAAGTCAAAAAATTTAGGTTGCTTGATTAAGCTAATTAGGCATATAAATCACCATTTATAAGATGCCTTTCTTAAGTAAAGTAAACTCCCATTCCCCGTTTTCACTTTTCTTCCTAGTAGCCTCTGAGTTAAAAGCCACAATCTCATAATTAGTTAAACCAACCAAAAAAAACTGATTTTTTGCTTGGAGATTATAGTTTATACTATAAACTAGGACTTAAAAAATGATGTTCTTGCCAAATGCCAATGAATATATGTAAATTGTTAATTTTCAGTAATGGTCAATTTGTTCAATTACAAATCATAGAAGATATTAAGATATGAACTAAAACGAGTTAATGTTACACCAGTATGACTTTGTGTAAGTATTATACCAATATATAACATACCTAATTTGTAAGGTATTGAACCATCGGACATTGGTCTGATGGTAAAGTGTTGAACTTTTAGTTCCAGTAGTTAGGATTCAGTCTCTACCAGCCTAAATCATAAAAAAGAAAAAGGTAATACCTATTTTTTTAGGTACCTAATTACTTACCATATTTTCTTGGTACTTAGAATCCTAGTGACTAAAGAGTACCATGCTCTACCTAGACCACAAAACTATTAGTACACGTTATGATTAGTACACGTTATGATTATATTTGTCATGGAATGATGTGTGATTATGCCATATGGCATACTCGGTTATGTGGCATGATCATATGTAGTCCAACATGCCATGTCATTTACAATTTTACTTGACATGGTGGTGTGGTCACATAACCGAGTATGCCATATGGCATAATCACACATCATTCCATGACTTGTTGGATAATATGACCATATCATCTGAGCAAGCTATTAGCTTTTAAGATTTTCTATTAGTTTTTAAAATTTGGTGATCAAAATATTAAATTTCATAAACATAATTCAGAGTTACCTAATTATATATTTTATAATCGAGTAACCAAATAAAAAAGCTTATAAATGTTAAGCGACCATGTAATTTATCCTTTTTTTTTCTATCAATCCTCTCTTATTAACAAAATCATAGAATAAGAATAGCCATCATTCACTGATAGTAAAATGCTGAAGTCTTCGTTACAATGGTCAATGTTCGATTCCTGATAACTTCATGCATTCTTAATTCTAGCTAAGGATATAAAATGAGACATTCAATTAATAATAAAAAATTCTGTTTTCTTGTATTGCCTTTAAATGTAAAAATAATTCCTTAAATGTACCTATGTCTATAGCTACTTTTAACCGGACCGCTTATGAAAATTTCTAAAAATCACCAAAGAGAGGAGAAAAAGAAAATGTTAAAAAATTGAAAAGAAAACAGCGAAGATTAAAAAAAAAAAAAAAAAAAGGGGGACAAACGTGCGGCACAGGGACCGTTAAGTTAACCGGCGCCAAATATTCGATGGTTCCTTCTTCAGCCTTCCTTAAAAACCCACCCCTTTCTCCTTTCTTCTTTTTAAAACCCAACTCTTTGCTTCCCCTTCCTTCTTCTCTGTTTTCCTCTGTTTCTCTCTCACTCTCTTCACTTCAAACTTTTTTCAACCGTTGGATCCCTTTGAATACCTCCCTTACTCATCCAAAAAGGAAAAAGAACAACCCAACATGGTGGAAAGTGGCTTCTCTTCACCTCGACACGACGCCTTTCCTGCCGGCCTCCGTGTTCTCGTCGTCGATGACGATCCTACCTGGTTGAAGATCCTCGAAAAGATGCTTAAAAAGTGTTCTTATGAAGGTTTTTATTACATACTACCTTTTTTTCTTACCAACTTTACTTTCTTACTGTGCTTCCCCTGCAACATAGTAATATACAAGTGGGTTCTTCTATCTTGTTGCACTGTTCATTGGGTCTTGCTTTCTTTTTCTCTGTTAATCAAAACTGTTCATTTCTTCATTGGGGGGTTTATTTAGACCAAACGAAAGCACAATTCTTTAACTAATATGAAATCAAATGCATGTAAGGTGCAAAACCCATGCTTTTATTTGAGAGATTAAGACTGTGAATGTTTTGCTAATTGAAAGTATTTTTCCAAGTTGTAGAGATTGGGTGAGTGAGTTTCATCATCACTTTTGGGTCATAATTAATTATGAACGATATAGAACTGTGAGAAAATAGGAATCTTTGGTTCATTGTTTGGGATCATGAGATTGGACGGACTCAATTAGAAAGTATGCTTTTTTCCCACTTGTATTGCCATTATATTGTTTGGTTTAATCATCTTGTTGGCATGTAGAATATTGATGGTTTATATAATAGAATCAGCT
The DNA here is from genome assembly GCA_001974805.1 of Corchorus capsularis. Taxonomy (NCBI): domain Eukaryota; kingdom Viridiplantae; phylum Streptophyta; class Magnoliopsida; order Malvales; family Malvaceae; genus Corchorus; species Corchorus capsularis. The sequence continues at coordinate 31,243 of AWWV01013711.1, read as the reverse complement.
TGATTTTTGTTTGACAAAGTTTTACTGGATTGGGAATGAAAAAAATGATGTTTTTCTTTTCTATAGGCTTATTGTTGGCATCATTTTGGTAGTTTTCTTGCAATCTTCTGCTCAATAAAGGTTTCTAAAGTTGGTGAGATTGAATTAGCTGTACTCTTTGGAGCATAGATTTTGTATCTAAACCAGTTCAAATTATTCTGCAATGATCAATTGATGTATGTGAAAGAATCATTTTAAGTGATGAAATTGTCATACATCTTCACCTGGAGATTGGTTGCTCTCAAAGAATTGAAATTGACTCATTTTGGTGATGGGTTGTTCTAGAAGTGAAAATTGTATTTCTTTTTCATGCTTTTCTGAGATGATTCTTCAGCATTTCTTTTGACAATAAGTTAAGCCTTCCAACATATCTTTATTCCATTCTGACATTCTTTTTTGGTACTTCTATATGTTTCAGTGACTACATGCGGTCTAGCACGAGAAGCTCTAACCTTGCTTCGTGAAAGGAAAGACGGTTATGACATTGTTATTAGTGATGTTAACATGCCTGACATGGACGGGTTTAAGCTTCTCGAACATGTGGGACTGGAAATGGATTTACCTGTCATCAGTAAGTTCTCTATCACAACATACAAGCCTTTGTTTCAATTGTCAACACTTGTCTCCTTTTCTTTCAAATTCAATTAACCCGGCTTCTGATTAGTTCCATTTATGTAAAATCACAGTGATGTCAGTGGATGGCGAGACGAGCAGAGTGATGAAAGGTGTACAGCATGGTGCTTGTGACTACCTTCTTAAGCCGATAAGAATGAAGGAGCTTCGCAATATATGGCAGCATGTTTTCAGAAAGAAGATTCATGAGGTCAGAGACATAGAAAGTCTGGAAGGGATTGAGCATTATCACATGACAAGAAGTGGCTCAGATATGGTTGATGATGGGCATTTGCTTGGTGGAGAAGACACAACGTCAGTACGGAAAAGAAAAGATGCTGAAAGCAAGCATGATGATAAAGACCTCAATGATCCTTCTTCTACAAAGAAAGCTAGAGTTGTCTGGACAGTAGACCTTCACCAGAAATTTGTCAAGGCAGTTAACCAGATTGGATTTGATAGTAAGTGTAATTTAAGCTTTTGATTCTAAAGTTTGATCTCTTGGTCATATAATGAAGAGCAACACGATTAATTTAAGCACAAGTTGGTTATATATATTTCTTTTGATGCGGCTATAATTATTTCATGCTCGTAACTGATGATGTTGTCATGTCTGTTTGACAGAGGTGGGCCCCAAGAAAATACTGGACCTGATGAATGTCCCATGGTTAACAAGAGAAAATGTTGCCAGCCATTTGCAGGTAAATGTTACCCCTTAGATTTTGATGGTGGCTAAAAGTTGTTGCCTTAATAGCCTTGATTACTTATACCAAGTCATATTTTTGGGTAGAGGAATTGAGATGTTTTAGAACAAAACATTCATGCTCTATTTAACTTTTATTGGATTGTTCAAGAAATGATCAAATTTTACACCCATATCATTAATGCTCTTAAGAATATGGGAAGCTCTTTGTGTTAGATCTTGATGTAAAAGAATATACACTTTGATTTTCATCTCTTTTAGAGAAATTAAGCTAAGATCTGTCCACCATCCCCTATGTCTTATGTACAGCCATGGCTGCATTTGGTAGAGATTGATACAATCAATTATCTTTTGGAAGCTATAATCCTTAATCCAAGTTTTGTTCATAACTTGCAGATATGTTTTCAAAAAAGTGTCCAAAAGAGGTCAAATAAAGTGATTTTAATTGTCAACAATCTAAAACCTCATTTAGATTCTTAATGAAGCATTTTCTGTTGTGCAGAAGTACCGCCTTTACTTGAGTCGGTTGCAGAAAGAGAGTGATACAAAAAATTCATTTGTTGGAATGAAGAACATGGATCCACCATCAAAAGATTCTACTACAAGCTTTGGTCTCCACAACTCGGTGAACATGATAAAGGATGATGCTTCAAATGGCTCCTATAGTTTTTCTGTTAAAAACTCGATTGTTCAGAACGTGGACATCAAAGGTTATGAAGGTGATAGAAAGGGAATCACTTCTGTGGCTGGTCCAAATTCCAAAGGAGCTTTGTCTATAGATATCCCCAATCCCCGTAAAGCCAAGAGCTCACAGATTAGCTTTGATCATTCCCTTGCATCAGTTGACTCAGGGGTAAACTTCCCATCGTTCAATTCTAGCAACCCAGACCGGTACTCCTGGAGCGAAATTCCTGAAATTCAGTTCAAACAAGAGTGTGAACCATTGCCATTAGAGAATGGCTTCGGCCAATTGCCACTCCCTGTTCCGCAGCATCATATCCAGGCCGATTATATAAAACCTGCCCCATCCATTAGCTCTGCACCTTCCATAACTGAAAAGGAGGCTACTAGCAGCAGCATTGAAGTGAAGCCTTTGTATGAGGAGTATAGAAGCAATCATGTCAAACAGTTAAGTCCAACAGAAGCAGTGGACTTTCTTCCTGATCAAAGCAAAAGCCAAACTCTAAATAATCAAGTTTTTGAGCCCATTTCTGCTACTACTTCAAGCATGAGAAGTCAGGGTATCAGTCTGAACTGCCTCACCGACTTAGAATTTGCACAGAGAAACCTGAATGAGGACTTACAAATTTGTTGGCTTCAAGCTCAAGGTGATTGTTATGCTACAAATATTGGTCTCCAGGATTTGCAGGCTATTGAGTATAACGATCCAGCACCCATTTACGAAATCCCATTCCACTTATATGATGCACCAAGGTTTGATCATGAGCATCTCTTTGACACTACAGAATATTCTGCAATAGATCAAGGGCTGTTTGCTTAGCAAGAAGTTGTTCTTGAGACACATCTCTGGTGAGGAAATGATCCTTTGCTATTTTAGGTAATCTATTAAGTACTTCATTTTTATGGATAGCGATGCCATTTTCCCGATCAGTTTGGACTTGGATGTTGAAACATGTATAATATAGTGGTGATGAAACATGGAACATAATAATTTTGCTGCTATAAGTTTTCTAACTAACCTGGGATATATGCATCTGTTAGTGCTGTATAAAATATGCATGTATGTAAGCAACATGTGAACTTGGGGTGCAAGAATTGATCTGATTCCGATCTGTCTCTCTTATTTTCATCTTTTAAACCTCTACTTTTTATTTCGAGAAATTAGGTAAACGGGTGCTCGTGGATGAGTTGATTTCATATTACAGGTTCCTGACTCCTGAGCCTCCAAGGCTCTTAAATGATTTTGCGATGCAATGGCCAAAACCTAATGGCCACATGATAATTGACAAGGTTCATGTTTCTCTGCTTCATTTCATACAATTGCAGCACAAGGAATTAAATAAACCAAGTCTACCAAAGCCACAAAATTTATATATAGACAGGCAGCTAAGATTCCCGTACAACATTGTACCTTGAATTCATGTAGAATTTGGCAAAAAGTAAGAATGACTCCTCTCTGATATCATCCCTGATTAAACTCTAATTTCCATCATAACAATATTTTCAATTCCTATAATATATATCACTAAAATAAATAAAAAAATATATCAGTGGCTGAACCGACCAACTTATCCTGCATGTTCACGCCTGTTTGACAGACTCTTTTTGCCAACTGAAAGCTGGATATTTGGGGAAGCATTTTCATGCCTGTTCTTTGGTAATGAGGTCACTGAACATGCTATCCTGTTATTTTTCATTAATACAGGCTTAGGGTTTTCAGTATTGGTGGAAGGCCCCCTTGGAGGTCTAGAGGTTGCATCCTGCGCTGTGCTAGGAAATGGTTTCCTTCCAAGTTTTGGTGATTGAGGCCAAGTTGAAGGGATCTGCAAAGAAAAGTTTGATGTTAGATCTAAAATACAAGCTCTAAGCATCTAAGAAATATAGAACATCATCATTTCTCAAATACACCCATCCAAAGTAGATAGGGATTTGACACCCGGGGCAGATCAGGACAGTTTTATGTCTGCCTGAGCCCCTACTGACCATCAAGTCAAATATAGAATCACAAAGTAAATTGAACTGAAAAAATATACATATGACAAACTTCATTCATGGCATAGAGCCCAAGTTCGAACTCACAGCCAAGCTCTTCAAGATACCGTTGAAGGCAAGCAGCATAATTTAATGAATGGGTAATTACAAAAAAAAGGAAAGCAGACTAAGAGAGACATAAGACCTTGTCATTTTGTGAAGACTGATCCCTGGCATATATCTTTGTTTGGCCTAGCATTAAAATCAGTGCTCTGCCTGAGTTTATTAAGGTCATTCTTTGCTTTCTCCTGCATATTATGACATATTTTGTACTTCTATTGGTTTAACATGGAAAGAAGATGACAAAATGTCCTAATGTGTGATTGAATTTACTAGTATTGTACTAAAAAGAAACCAAGTAAGATCAGAGGAAACTGTTTGCTATTCATTAACAATGTCTGAACTAATTCATGACTGAATTTACTATTGTACTCGAAAGAAGCAAGTGAGATCAGAGGAAACTGTCTATAATCACGCACAACTAGATAATCTAACATCAACAGACACACACACAGAGTATTCCATAAAGTGCATCTTCACACAACAGTGCAGAATACTTTAGTCGAAAGAAGTAACTTATTTAATGTTCTTGAATTAGTTCAAATCTCTGCAATTCAGGAGCTTGGCCTCGGCACTTAAGAAATTTATCAATTACACCAGTGCTAACTCCCAAATAATCCAAATAAGGTTGTCTGACTTCGTACCTTTGGTTGTATATGCATTTGTGGTTTTTCTGCCTCTGAACTCATTTTATCTTCTAGCTTCTTAAAGAACTGGCATAGGGCAGCAATCAAACACCATCAATGACTTGGTAAAATTTGAAATCATGACAATTATAGCATAAAAAAAGTAAGACTTGCCTCTTTCCGTTTTGCAGCCCTTTCTTCGCTCCTGAAACGAAATGGGGAGGAAGCAATGGGAGACTGTGCACTAGTAACACTTGTACTTGAAGATTTTGAGCAGCTGCCACATATTCAATAGAGAATGCTTATGAGGTTCATATAAGAAAGGTGCTTCAGATATAAGGTCACTAGTATCTGAATCCCATATGGAAAGTGAAATCAGGTAAAAGGACCATAACATCATGAAATTATAAATTTAATTTAGGACTTTAAATTTTAAATATGCATAACACAGCCAAAAATAAAGAATGTACAGTGTATAACACAGTGCAGTGTTGGGCAGCTTCAAGAAAAGGTATACTAATAACATGATAAGTTTGCAGAGCATCCCCAATGTTAAAATACTTGTAAAAGGTTAAGTCTCCAAAGATCTTACTTGGAGATGGAGGGCCATCTACCATCCCCTGTTACCCCTCCTGAAACTGATTTATTTAGCACTGCTCTGCTCCTGTAGAAATAGATCTAATCACGTGAGCAAAAGGGAAAAACCTTTTAGGACAAGTGTCAGCTAAGACATTCTGTGAGGAAAGACTACCTTTTATCTTGTGACTGAAGAACATTTGAAGGATGTTTTGAACCCCCATTAACAGATGCCTGCAGTTTGTGAATGAACACCTCTTGGTCATTTAACAAATCTAAACCAGTTGGTATCCACTTCCTAGTTTTCCTTCTAAAGAATCTGAAAATAAAGTTTTACACTCAACAATATTTTGGTTTTTACCTTTAGAAACATCATAAATACTATTGTTAATGTACTCTTGAAAAATTACTAATAGTTGCAAATGAGGAGAAAAGTAAATAAACAAGGTGACAACGAAGAAGTACCCTGGTTGGAGTTCGTAGCACAGTCGAACTGTCTCTGGATATCTTGAGTGATGTTTTATTGGTTTCAGCAACACTGGGTGTGAAATTCATTGACATGTGAAGGGATTTTTGAACTACTCTCCTTTGCTCAGTTGAGTCCACCGCAGACTTCTTATTAGTAAGAGCATGGTTATTTCCAACTCTTGGAGTTACTTGTTTGGGTACTCCACCATGATTGGATGACCTAGATGTGGAATTTAACTGTCTTTTCTCACTTGATGGAGCTAAATTCTCTTGATCAGCAGCTTTCTTAAACGTCCTGGTTGGGGTTTGTAGAGGAGTAGTACTATCTTTTGGCATTCTGAGGGACGTTTTACTAGTTTTGCTGGCACCAGAAGCAAAACTAATGGACATGTGGAGTGAGTTCGGAGTTGTTTTCTTCTTGTCATTTGAGTTTCCAATGGACTTAACTACACCAGTATCACATCTGGCTTGTCCCGAAGCCACTCGTTTGGAAGGATGTAATGGAAGTTTGGGTGCTTTGGGTATTCTACTGGGAGTTGATGACTTTGACATAGAATTTGTTCTTCTTTTCTTGCTTGATGAAGTCGAGTTCGTCTGATCAGAAGATTCCTGCAATTACCCAGAATGAGTACAAGGCATCTACTTATGCATAACAAAGGTTACAGAAAAGAGAAAACATTGCTTTAATCAACATTACCATATGAAGAATCTTTTTATCTGGGGTTGCCATAATCATGCCCTGGTTGTCAACATGTTCAACAGGGGTGTCATTTTCCACATTTACATCTATGTCCATCGCTGCTTGATCTCTTTCCGAAACAGTAACATCCGCGGTATCTCTTTCAACATTGAGATTGCCTGCATAAACATCAGCATCTGAAACATCTTTCTCCTGTTCTTCATCGATAGCTACAAGAGCTTTTGCATTGGCTGAATCTATATTTAAGGAAGAGTCCATAGGCTCTGCAGTAGAAGTTTCTATCTGAGAGGCATTAGCAGCAATAGTATTTGCTTGCTCAAGCAAGGCCGCTGCCCTCATCTCAGCTCTTCTCTTGTAATGAGCTTCAAAATATGCTTTCTTCTCGGCAACGGAACCTGGCTTTGAAAACTTTTCTACTTCTTCCAAGTAACGGTTGTGAGAAAAGGTTGACCATTTCTCCCAAGCCAGTGATTCTGACATAAATCTACCAAAAGATACTGATTCTGTGAGAGCACGAATTGGTTCAACCTGTAATTCAAAATTGACCATAAGTTTCATGTGACCAAATTCTTCAAGGCTATGCTCTAGAACTGCTGATTTTACATTGATTAAGAAAGGCTTATACAAAAGCACCATACCTTATTAACTCATCTATGGGTTCAAGAAAAAAAAAAAGAGTGATAATATGATAAAAGAACCAGCAAAATTAGAGGAAAGCATTTGAAAATCAAGCTGTCATAATTCATAACATGTTTATCTTTTTCTTGGTCAATGAGAGACTAACTGGAAACGGTCATTAAACAACCCATGTGTTATTCAGATTTCCTATGAGTTCCAATTTTCGCATGGTTTCCAGAAACCAAACAAGTGTAAGTAGAAACAAAACAATTGAATCTGAATTCGGAAATTCCCACAGAGGTATTCAAAAGAACCCATGAATAAAACAAGTAAATGAAACAGCTTTTATCAGTGAAGTTTAAGTAAACAGAAGCTGACCTCTTTAGCTTCACGAGAAACATCTGCAGGAGTAGAAAACGATCTTACAAGACAAGCAGATTCACCCATTTCCACAAACAACACAAAAACAAAACTTCAATATTTCTCAATTCCCTGTATTCTTCTCTTGCTCTTTCTAGTTCACTGACTCTTCTGCTTCACAGGCTTCAAAGTTCTAAGCCTTTCTAACTCTTGCAAGACAGGCTCCTTCTACTAACCGTTATTTTTGGAACAAAGGCTCTCTCTTTCTGACTCAACTCTCAAAGTCATGGGTCCATTTCTAACATTGGGTGTATGTTAACTGAGATGTGCAAGAAAAGGAAGCTCCTTTTGTTTTTTTGGTTTGCCTTTAAAGTTTGGGTTTTTTCTCACTTTATGACTCTATTAATATGAATCTTAAAGGATCTGATCATTTTTTCTTCTGAGTAAGATGGATCTGATCTGGGGTCGATCTGATAATTAATTTCAAATTGGGTCCCATAGGTTGAAATTTTAAAAGCTTCCCAACGTCTAGTTCCATTTTTTCCCTTTTTTCTTGCAAATATATATGCATGTCAAGACAGAGAAAAAAAAAAGGGGAAAGTGTACCCTCTTTGATTTAGAGAATCTTTATTCTTTAAGCTTTTATGGTATTATTAGTTTAATCTAGCTGCTAATTTGAAATTTGGAAGCCATGAAAGAAATGATGGTGGAGCCATTGAGGCAGACAAATCCAGTGTTAAGAAATAGCCTTTGCAACGGCTTTTGTCTGCAATTATATGTAAGTTGTGGGGTTACCAATATATATTTTTTATCAAGCCAAAACAAAAACTTGGTTTGACTTTGATGGAGAATTTTCAACAACCCTTTTGGCTTTTAAGTTATGATTGCTGCAAGTGATATTCTAAGATTATTCCTACTATATATATTAATCTTTTAGAAGGAAATTTTGTAGGATTGGTTAGAGCAAATAAGTAAAGATAAGATTGCTTTTAAATTTGTTATGGTTAGTATATGTTTGTAATTCTTGTATGACATTTTAATAATAATGGAGCTTAAAATCAAAGCAATAATCAGCATTGCCAAGTGACATACAAAAAACAGAACAAAACTTAGCTGTTATAAACAACTTTGCCAAACATTACAAGTATTTTTTTTTTGTCATCAAAACTTGATCTTTACTTATGATCTTATGACATCAATAACTTAAAAACAAAAACAAGCAATACAAAGATTGGTCATTGGACATTAATGTCCAAAATTCTACCTTGGTTACTAGCCTTAGGGATAGTTATATACAAAACCCCATCTTTAACCTCAGCTTTAATCTTCTCAAACTGAACATTTTCAGGCAATGCAATTCTGCTACTATACCTTCCATAGCTTTTTGCAGACCATTCTTCTTCTTCTTCTTCTTCCTCATCTTGTTCTCCCTTCTGAACTGCACCATTTATGTTATTCTTCTTCTTAGGCGCTTTCTCAGCCTTGACAACCAACATTTTCTCTTCAACCCAAACCTTGACATCTTCTTTAGTCATTCCAGGCATGTCAAACCTCATTTTATACTCACTTTCTCCTTCTTTAATCTCCCATGGCGTCCTCCCTCTGCTGTAATTATTGTTCTCACTTGGTAAAGGAGATGGCCATGTTCCTGAATATGCAAATGGGTCTTCCATCATCCTCTCCATTGTTTCCATCATCTGCTGCACTGTTCTTGCTGATGGAAACCTGTCCCATAATCCTGTTTATTCAAAATTTCAATCAGCATCTGGAAAATGGAAATTTAAGAAAAAAAAATTTTTAAATGGGAAAACAAAAAATTGGGTCAAATTACATACCAATTGGAGCAACAGGGCCAACCCTTTTCCTATTGGGTTGAGCTTGTTGTTGGGGTTTGCTTGCTCTTTGCAAGTGGTCAAGGTTTTCTCTGCTTCTCTCTCCCGCCATGGCCTTGATGCTGCTGTTCTTGTTTGGTTGGAGTTTTGCAAAGGGAAGGTGACCAAACTTGCTGGTTTTGTTGGAGGAATACAAAGGGAGAGAAATGCTCAAATTTGAAAGAGCTTGAGCCATTTTTCTGGGAAGTTGTTCTTTACTTGAAACAGAGAAATTGGAGGCTTAGAGCTTTTGAGTTTTGACACAATTATCAAACAGATAACAGAGAGCTTGAATCGATGATGATGATGGAAGGAGGAGTTTGATGATGTTATAAAGGGAAGAGTAGACATTTCTGGAGAGTGATGGAGTTGGGACAGAAGTTGAGTTCTAGATTTCTCCAGAAATGAGAAATCAAATCTTTGTCTTGGATAAGGTTTTCTTAAATTCTTCTTCACAAGATCATAGCAATTAGCATGAGACACAAGATTGACAGTGACACCAGCGTTTTTCTGGAGATTTCGGCCCAAACCAATTAATATTATATGGATTTCAAATACAATTAAGAACTTTTGGATTTGAAGGCCCATTTTGAGTTTTGACCCAAAAAATGGGATTTGAAGATCCATATTTTTAAATACTCTTTGAGAGTTTTTGGCCCAATGCCTTTCTTCTCGGGCATGACAGAACTGAGACAAATAGAAATAGTAGAGCATTACTCAGTTTCAGAAAGAAAACGAAAATGGACCATTTTACACTTCAAATTCTGTTTCTCTCACTCTTACTTTTTCTGACGATCATCTGCTTCATCTTTTACCGACGAAAATGGCAGTCACAGCCAGTTACCCCACCGTCACCACCACGACTACCAATAATCGGTCACCTTCACCTCCTCACTGACATGCCACATCACACCTTTTCTGAACTATCTCAAAAACTGGGTCCCATAATCTACCTCCGCCTCGGCCAAGTTCCAACCGTCGTCGTCTCCTCGGCTCAACTCGCTCGACTCATCCTCAAGACTCACGACCACGTCTTTTCAACTCGTCCCCAACTCATCTCCGCTCAGTACCTCTCTTTCAACTGCTCTGACGTCACGTTCTCCCCTTACGGCCCTTACTGGCGCCAAGCCAGGAAAATCTGCGTCACCGAGTTGCTCAGCTCGAAGCGAGTCAGCTCGTTCCAACTCATACGAAACGAAGAGGTGAACCGGTTGCTGACGGCGTTGTCAACCCGTTCGGGTTCAGAAGTGAACGTAAGCGAACTCTTCTTCTCCCTAGCGAATGACATACTCTGTCGGGTGGCGTTCGGAAGGAGGTTCACGGAAGGCAGGGAAGGGGCGGCGGAGGGGCAAAAGAGACATTTGGCAAGGGTGTTGACGGAGACGCAGGATTTGTTCGCCGGATTCTGCGTAGGCGATTTCTATCCCGAGTGGAAGTGGGTTCACTCAGTGAGTGGATACAAGAAGAGGTTGATGAAGAACTTGGAAGAGTTAAGGAAAGTTTGTGAAGAGATAATTGAGGAACATTCGCATCCAAGAGATGAGAATAAGGAAGATTTCGTAGATGTTTTGCTGAGGGTGCAGAAACGAGATGATTTAGAAGTGCCCATTACGGATGATAATCTCAAGGCTCTTGTTCTGGTAAGTTACTAAATTTGCAGTGAGTTGAGTTTGAGTTTTGGTGTTATTGATAAACGAACATGACTCAGTTTGAGTAGTGGGGAAGCCGAGTTGTAGATACAAAGGACTGTGTTTGCATGCAGAGATCAGGTTTGTAACGTCCCGTCACCAATGGTGGATTTATGTTCAACTGTCAAAAAAATACGACAATGGAAACAAAATCTTGAACGGATTAAATGCAAATGATGTAAGATAGATTGGGCCTTGGACTCTCTAAGGCCTGCCTTAATGGGTTATACCAGATTGGTCGTTTAAGGTTGAAGTCGTATTCCCAACTAAAATGAATATATTTCTTTTGGACAGGACATGTTTGTTGCTGGAACTGATACAACAGCTGCAACTCTAGAATGGACAATGACAGAGTTGGCTAGACACCCAGAAGTGATGAAGAAAGCACAAGAAGAGGTTCGGAGCATTGCCGGTAAAGCCGGAGAAGTCGAAGAATGCCATCTTCAACACCTTCACTACATCAAAGCTGTGATTAAAGAGACGATGAGGCTGCATCCATCGGTACCTTTGCTTGTTCCAAGAGAATCAATGGCCGAATGCATTCTTGATGGCTACAGAATACCTGTCAAAACTCGAGTCCTGATCAATGCCTACGCTATAGGAAGAGATCCGAATTCATGGGAGAATCCTCTGGAATACAATCCTAAGAGGTTTGAGGATACTAATGTTGATGTCAAGGATCAAGATTTTCGATTTCTACCGTTTGGCGGGGGAAGACGAGGTTGCCCTGGTTACACCTTTGGTCTGGCATCGGTTGAGATTGCTCTGGTTCGGCTTCTGTTTCGCTTTGATTGGGCATTGCCTCGAGGAGTTGGCACTGACGATGTCGACCTTACTGAGATTTTCGGTCTAGCTACAAGAAAAAGAACCCCTCTAGTACTAGTCCCAACGGTGAACAAAGGACTATTGACTTAGTAGGGATGATGAACAAAGTAGCAGTTTCTTCACTTCCTGCTGAACAAAAGTAAATTCACCCTGTGTGTGTAATATTTCATTCCATTTCGTGGTAATAAACTACAAGTGTTTGATATGTGTGCAATATATGATTGGTGCTACAGAGTTACTAGCAGAAAATTTGTGCTCAATAAACATACATCCATGAACTGTCATGAACAAAACTTCGCAGCAGAGATTTTGTGCTCGTCGCTTTTGCTTGAAACATTCCTGGAGCACATGAATCATCCATATCCAGGACCGATGAGTATGGCAACCAAAAAGCAGATGGCTAGTCTACCTCAACCCTTAACCCTAGTAAGTGTGGAAACAAGAAGAAAAATCAATCTAACCCCTCAATGAAATCAAACTAAGGGCAAGATATATAGGATGATAAAGACGATTTACATTCCAAAAACTATGGTAGTCAAATTGTAGGCAACATTAGTATTTATTGAACTTTCTGAAGTACTAATATTCATCAAACTTACTTGGCCTTCTCTGTAGTTTTTTCCTCTGTCTCCTCAGATGAGGCGGAATTTAGGGCTGTTACCTTCCCAAAAGACTCTTTTGCATCACCAAAGAAGTCTTTCACTTTATCAAGTACTGTTTTAAGCTTGTCTTGTGTTGGAAGCTGAAATTGATTTGGAACATGTATATGTTACGAGTACAAAAGGGGAAATAACTTTTTTAAAAAAGAAATGTAATTTAAATTTATATATGATTGGAAAATCAAAAGCAGAAAAGAACTGGTGGACCACATCTTGCAAAAAAAGTTCTATTGTAAACTATACTACTTGCTAATGCCCAAAAAAAAAAAAACTATACTACTTGCTAAAATGTAAACGCCTTTCCAAAATTCAGGTCTCTCAAATTAACAGGTATAGAGTTTGATAAGTTAGAATGATAGAAAACAAAAACTGTACCTCGATAACATCATTGGTAGCAAGTGCAGATCTTACATTACCATTTTCCTGCACATTTAGAGCATACAATTAAGAAAATGAAGAAACTCATCATCTTCTTGGGGATAAAACAAATAGCTTTGATCAGAATAAGTTGGGAAAACAACTTGTCAATTAAATCTTATAAATATAAGATGGGGGTAGCGGCACTTACAACAAGTTTGTAGCCATATCTGAAATCAGTTGCAGATCGCAATATACGGAACTGCTTAATTGCTGTCTTCTGTATCTCCTTCTCATCCTATTTGAAAAAGAGCCCAGTAGTGAGCAACACTTCAGAACTAGGTTTCAAATGACACAAAGTGATTTACAAGGCATGATGCAAAGTGATTAAATTTGAAAAAGTCCAAATTATGAAGTTACAAAGTTATCTCTGGCAAGTGAAACATTAACATTTTATTGAATAGTGATAAATTAGCAGGAATCTCTTGACATCAAAAGGAAAAGCTTCAGATCTCCTAACAAATGTAGTTAAAAGTCATCAGCAACAAAACCATACATCAAACTAAGTTCTTTTCCTACTGCACAGAATAATATTAACAAAGAGACAGAATTACTACTTGAATGCCATTTACAACACTGTATGTTTTAGGTTCCATGAGTCTGTCACACTGTTTGACAGACACTAGAATTCTTGATTTAAATCATCTTTCTGCACTGTGCAAAAAGAACTGTATCCCAACTGTTACAATGAATATTAAGTCAGACAATGCCATAAATTCATTATACTTCTCAGAAAATAAGTCATGACTGCATTGAAGATAATATGACAATGACATTCTCTGTTCCTATAAAGTACTGAAAAATGTAGGCCACCCCAAAAATGAAAGAAAACCAAAAGCAACAGAATCATCAGAAAAGAAAAGAAAAAGATTGTAGCAAAGGCAATTAATCTGGAGCAACAAACAAATATAAAGACTCCTCAATTCTTAGAGAAGTAATCATCTTATGGAGATATGAAATCAGCAAAAAGAGAATTTACTCTGTAAATAACTGCTGCAAGATTTCTAGCAAGTGTATCTTTATAAATGTATTTTCCGAGGAAATTGTCCTTTGCTGCAACCATGATTTTAGCAGTTGTGCCACCAGTTACCATACTAAGCGGGTACCAAAGGTTAACCTGCACAAGTAATGAGACTTCAACTCAGCAAACATGTAACTATTCAAAAATTTCTTCTACAAAATTCATATTGAAGTAAAAAGAAAATGCATAGCATACTGATGAAAATCAACAGAATACTTTGCCCCCCATGAGGTTGGTTAGCAGCATGCCAAGAGATCTGAAGGAGTAATACATGACACAATCACCACTACTAAGAGTGCGGCGATATAATTAACACAAACAAGAATTTCTTTCTCTTATACGTATTCCCATCTTTATTAGAGTTGTAGATAGAAACTTTGCAGCAATTTCTGCAACAAATGTGTGATACATTTTAATTAAAAAGTTAAAAGCAATCAGCTTGAGCCTCTTTGGTCCTGACTAAAGCTTAGTGAATTAGAAAACAACTACTGTCATATCAAATTATCTCTAATACAATCTAAGATATTTCAGTCCATCAAAATGTTTCATTAACATCTATGATGTATACAGTATCAACTCCACATTACAACTATATTCAAAAACTAAAATCAAAGCTTCATTTTTTAAGTTTCTAAAAACGTTCATCAATAACTCTGATATAGAAGCCAAAACAACTGTACTTTATAAACCCCCATTTGCCCCAACTTTTCTATTGCAGGTTGGCAAATTATGGAATCACACAAGAATTTAGTTAGTAACTCTAAGTCTAACAAAAGACTGGAAGAAAAGGAACCGAATTTACAAATTCATAATAAAGCAAGAAAATGTAAAAAAGAAGAAAGAAAGTCATAATGGAAAGAGAGACAAACATCGGCCATGCGGATGAAGATGACAAATTTAGGGTTGCCATCGTCTTCAATCTTAGGCATAGGAGGTGGAGTCTTCTGAAACTGACGAGCTGACATTCCTTTCTTCCCTTTGGCTTCAACCACCAACATCCCTCTTCTCCGGCTCTGCTGCTGCCGCCAAGTCGTCGTCGTTTTGGAACTGAACAGCGAATGTTTCGCCAACCCATCGAGTGTTTCGTGGTGGGTTCTTGAAGTACTCGACAGAGGAAGCCTCACCAACGCATTTAGCGACATACCCACTTCCATTTTTCTTCACAAAACAAAACTGTTTCTTTTTTCCTTTTTCCTTTGCTAGAGTTGCCCGGTCTTTCTAACCGCTAACTGTATTTTTTCAATTTTCTTTTAATTTCTATGAAAAATGGGATGGGATGAGATTATTTGTGGAGTGGGTCTTATCCACGCTCTGAGAATTTTCCAAGGAAAAGAAAAAAAACAGAGAGTGGGAAGAGAGAGGTCTACTGAATATCCGCCAGACATGTGGCGGTCCCACGTTTAACTGGAGTCTGAAAGTGAAAACTCTCGGGTCCCATATCATCGCGTTCTTCTGGTAGCGGTGCGTTTCAGTTCATTTTCAATAAGCTAAACTGTATCACTGTCATCATATGCCCTCAAGTAGTTCAATCTTCAACACAAAAATGCTTCATTAGGAAACATATTGAACCATGTGGGCAAAAATTGAGCCACACATCTTATAATAGATTTAGGGTCCTCTAGTAATTAAGATAAAAAAACAATTAGTAAGCATATGCTTCAACGATTTTGTTTGTTCATATATGACAACCGATTGTATTTATTGTTTATTCTTCTCTCACCAGTTAAAATATGCATATTTTGAATTGTCCATGTCCGACAGATCATTCCTAATCACACTAACAAATGAGGCCTTAATTGTGTTATTATATATAAGCCACATTATTTTTACTTGCTTAAATGGAGCAACATGTTAGCTTCAAAGTTTCAACCTAAATCTTATGTTTTGGTAGAAAAACACACAATCTTCATTATTCTCATCAAACACTATAAAGAAAACAAGAACGTTACATAAAATGGACTTCAAATCTTATTCATGAACGTTGTCTTATTAAGATTCATTATTGCTCCATGCCTTCCCCATATTCATTATAGAAAATGGGCATTTCATTTTTCCATAGCATGGTTAAGTTATTGATGATTTTGAAGTCATTTCCAGCAAGAAGCTGCAATAATGGGCTTTGATTTCCAACCAAGAACCAAACACCCTTTATCTTCCACAATCGTGTAACCCTCACAAACCTTGAACTTTCCTAGCCACTTCTTGGCCTGCATTACCATTTTGATCGGCGCCGGCTGAAAACCGGCCCGGCTCATCCTCCTCCGCCACTGATCAACCCTTTCATGCCTTTCAATTCTAGCTGGCCCCTCGCAGCTTACGATGTTCTTAATCTCTTCGGCGAAATAGAATTGTTCCATTTTGGCACGTCGAGTGTCATACTTGGGCAGCATTGTGTCTAGAGAGTCAAATATGGCTGAATAATAATGCAATGCTTCCATGAACCTGCCAAGGAAAAAAGGCCCATTATGACTCGAATCTTGCTCTACTAGAACCAAGAGCTTTGGACACAATTCGTGTAGTTTTTGTAGAACTGAGTTCAATGCTCCTCGGCTTTCTTTCACTACACAATGTAATTGAAGTATGCTATTGATAACCAAGGCCTCATTCGCCGAAGTTTTGAAATCTTCAGGTTTCAAGTTTTCTAAATTGCTTTCCACAATTGAAAACTCGAAATTCAGTTTCAAGGTTTTTGCATACTGTTCTAGATCATCTCCAATTGCTTGGAGGCGTTCAGGGCAGGTTCCGACTCCAGTTATTCGGAGTCGTTTAGGCGGCTGCCCTGAACGGTGGACTAGGCCCTTCATTAAGTTGAGCCATTGGTGTCCACGGGACAGGCCAAGTGTCATGCCTAAGTCCACCACATGAACGAAACTCTCTCCCTCAAAGGCTTCCAATATCGATGCATTTGCAACAAAATGACCGAATTGGATTTGCGGACATAACTCATAAACAAGGCTTAAGGCTTCATCTTTCTCCAATGAAACTGCCATTGCTTTCGCTGTCAGTCCTATTACTCCAACTGCCCCTAATGGTTGAACCAAAGCAAGACGGTCAGCAAGTCCCTGGACAAAACAGGACGCAACTCGCTGGAATGAAGTTCCGAACACGAGTGCATTAGCCCTCAGCTCTGATAACAAGGCGGAAGCATGGATTTTGTCACGGCAAGCCACTGCTTCTGCACAAGAAATGAGTTGTTGCACCAGTTTCATCTCTTCTCCGACTCCGGTACCCTCTTCGGCCTTGATTTCATTCTCCTGCTCAGTTCCCGCCAAGGCATTAACAGTTGCTTCTTCCATGGCCTCAATTGCTAAGTATCTCTGCGTATAAGCCCATATATGATCCCGGAATTGGAGTTTTGGCAAGCTGGTTTTGCTACTATTTCTGCCAATGGATTCATCTGTAGAGTCTTCCAGCTTTAACCTTTTATGATTCCTGGTTTCAACAAAAATAGGCCAATCCCGGTAAATTGGACAACTAAGGGGAGAAATCTGAAAGCCTGGTAAATTTAGATCAAGCCCCATTACTTCATTGCTTTGTCCATCGTCAAAGAGTTCAGGTTGCCATTGGAGACCAGGCTCCATAGCAGAGTCTGAATCCTTCTGAAGAACTATCTGCAGTGTTCAAGGGGTATTTATGTATGCTGCCTTGTTCATCGTATTCTCCGAGGTGATCAAGAAAATGATTTTTAAATATTGTCTTGCTATCAGTCAGGCATAGACAATGTGAACATAGAGCAATTGGAATATTTTTTCCTTCCTCCCTGTCATTTTCGTTAGAATCCCCGCGATTTCGGAGTTTACATCTTGTTCTCTTGTGTTTCATTTTTGTACAGCTTTTGAAGTTGTTTTCCCACATTGGTCGTCGGCTTATAATATGCCTTACACTTTCAAACAACCATGGAACTTCGTTTCTTCATTGTCGTTTTCCTTTCATCTGGTCTGCACTCTGCCTGCTTCTGCTTATGGTGCTTTAACAAGGTTCAATTTCAACCCGAAATATCTATCTGCTACCTGATGAACCACAAGTCAAACCAAAAACCCAAGTTTCCGTCCTTAATTTTCTCAGCGTTTGTCAAAATTCGTTAACATCCAGACCTGTCCTGTTCATGTTAGAAGGAGGCAATGATAGGGATTGGGACAGCCGGACAGGGACGCGAATCATGAGACCGCCAACTTTACTGTTACTGCCCTGCAATCTGCTGCTAAATTTGTATACAGATTCAGTAAAAAAACAGATATTTCTGCCGTCCTATGTGAGTCTTTTTGTTTTTTTCAAATGTTGACATAAAATATACTAGTAATATTACTCTATCCATAGCTTTCGGTATTTATTGGTAGGTACTTGTGTAATGGAATTCTAAGAAAACTACAGGAAATATTCCTTGATGTGGCACTAAGAAAAAATCCATCAAGCAAGATGTTCTAGATACAGGCCTGGCATAGCATTAGCAAGATAGGCAATACATGCTTAGCACCGGCCGATTAGTTTATTCATTTTCATAATTTTGTGAAGGAGACAGTTTCAGCAAAGAGGGAAAGAGTTGACTAGGTAGAGCATTTTTTGGAACTTACAAATCACAAGGGAAAGGAATAAATAATGCATCTCTTTCAGTTTATTCCTGCATACTATATATAATATGAGACATTTGTAAAGAACAAATGAATATTCCTATTTCCTAGTGAACTATAACAAGGAAGAAATCACATCAGAAAATTTTCATTTTTACAAAAAAAAAGAAAAAAGAAAGAAATAATCAGACAAACACTTATTTGTACAAAAATAGGAACAGGCCTCTCACCCTGATAGCCAATTGAATGAATGAGTCTGCAGAAATAACCTGAAACTTTGTTCCTGATGACGCAAAATTGGTGACCCTTCTGCCTTGTTTTCCTTTAATCTATTCAATAAGAAAACTCATGGCCTCTGAGTGATATATACTTCTTGACCCATATAGCAATATCTTCTGCACAAGCTTGTGCTTCCGGAGTGTCGAGGAACATATTAAGAGTGGCAAACTCATGAACAGCATCCTTGTAGTCTAGAACAGGAGCATCTATCTTAACCTTGCGTAGTTCCTCGGAGTAAGCAATTGCCCTATCCCTCATCCAGTCTTGCTCTGCCACAACTGTCAGCGTTGGGGGCATGAACTTCAGAGGAGGTTGTCTCCCTGGAATTAAAGGATTGGCAGCTGGATGGTCTAGGTTGAATTCTTCCTCGGGCAGGAAAAGTTTCCATGCCAGCATGCATGTTGACTTGTCATAAAAGTAGGAGTTTGCCAGTTTAATTTCTGAATTCATAGGATTGCTCCCAATGAAAAATGGATACATCAGGACTTGTGCCACCACTTTGACAGGATCCAAGAGCTTTCCAGCCTCAACGGCTTTTCGAGCCACATAGTCTGCTATGTTTGCACCACAGCTTATCCCTAGGAGTACACACCTGTTTTCATGAAACCACCAAGTTAATTGATTACTGTTAACAACAAAAAGTTAAAAGAAAATTATCATTGAAGCATGTTAACTAAAAGTCAAGAGAGGATCACCAGTGATCCTGTCTCTAAGAAATTTTCATAGAGTAGCATGATTGAATCCAGAAACAAGGCAAAGATGTTTGTTACAACTTACAACACCCTTTTAGAAGCAGACAAATAGGAAGTAGATGAATTTCAGCAAAACGTTAGAACTTAGAATAACTGTCTTCTTCAGAACTAGCCCTTAGGAGACTGCTTAACATAATGGAAAAGATAAACTAAATATTTAAAAGTAAAAAAAAAAATCTATTCAAGAACCTCGAGCAAGTAGTACCAGAGTTTGGTTGACTCATACTCAATATTTGGACATATGCAATTTTACAAGGCTCTCTTCAATGTTTATTGTATTGTTGCTCCTAAAAGATAGCTATGAAAATGTTTGAAGAGTTACAACTAAAAGAGACAAAACTCCATCGTATAAACATGAGCAAGTTCATTGTCCTAAAGTTCTAGAAAACAGTTGGCTACCTTCAAAGAGTAAATACACTTATAAAAGTTCAATGTAATTTCCACTTGTTTTTTAACCACATTCTTGATACTTTGTCAGACTATGGGAATTCAGTCTCTAAAGTAAAAGTAGCTTTGCTCGACACTATTTGTTCAGAACACTTGGATACAGAGGAATGCAATTGGAACCATTTCAGAGTGTTTTGATACCAAACATTGCAGTCAAGAATTGGCATTTCCAGAAATGAGCAAATCTACCCCATTCCTTTGGTTCAAAGTAACAACTCTTCTTAAATCAATGCTCATTCTTTGAGGAAAATATTATCTTGATTTATGCAGTTATATAAACTAAAGGAAATGAATAATGCCCCTGTACCCAAAAACAGAGTTTTGTTCTTCCTAACAGCAATTCATTCTATTGTCAATTTTCAATTCAAGCAATTAGGAATTCAATGACAAATCAGTAAATCACTACAAAATGGATGAGAAGTAAATCAATTTGATATGGAGTTGAGAACTAGATTTCATACCTAGAAGGATCACCATGAGCAGCCAACCAAGGCTCAGCCATAGAGGAACCAAATCCA
This sequence comes from Corchorus capsularis, assembly GCA_001974805.1. NCBI lineage: Eukaryota > Viridiplantae > Streptophyta > Magnoliopsida > Malvales > Malvaceae > Corchorus > Corchorus capsularis. The sequence goes on along the minus strand of AWWV01013711.1, from coordinate 10,724 downwards.
TCAAAAACATGGGAATCCATTTTCCTTCTCCCATTCCCCGTCCACTGCCCACACTCAGCCAAATTCGCCTGTTTCCCTAACCAATTCAACACCTTTAACCCATCCTCAAACGCCGCCGGATACCTACTCTCCGGCGCCAGCCTATATCCAACGGCGACCACGATCACATCACAAAGCTTCGCAATCCTCCTACAAAACGCGTCATTCCCAACGCTATCATTGCTCCCGCCGACAAAAGCCCCGCCGTGAAACTGTAACATCACCGGTAGTTTCTTGTGCCTTTTCCCCGTCGATGGAGCGTATCCTCCATAACCCAAACCCCCATTTTCCTTTGTTATTGTTGTCAAGTTGGAGTTAACAACCGTGTCTGGAAGGAATATGCGGACGCAAAGAGAGGAAAAGGGGTCGATGTGGATGTCCTTGGTGGCAACGCCGTCGTGAAAAGAAGGGTTGCTGGGCGCCGTCGGCTCCTCGTGGCGCGAAGTTATGCCAAACGGATCAACGTCGTGGCCGTGAAGAGCAGATTGCGTCAGATTATACAGATTATACCTTTGCTGAAACTTGAGGAAGATGCCGTAGAGTTTCGCCGTAAAGCTTAGCATCTTTAATTCATGAAAACAAAAAAGAAAGAATATAAAAAAAGGGTAGGTTTGAAAAAATGGAGATAACTTGAAGAAGGTTGGAGTTCAAGACTTGTGGGATTGTTTTGACGCCATTGATGACGCTCCGAAAGTAGACGAGTTCAAATTAGTTGAACCTTCTTTTGAACGCGTGTGCGTTAGGACTCTTTTTGGCTGGCTGGCAGAAGAACAGAAGCTTCGAAAATGCTGCTTCCAAAATAGGACTTGCCTACTGCAACTGGATTTGTTTCAGAGAGAGGATTTTGATCCTTTTTTATTTTTTGATTATTAGATACATAATTTCTGTTGGTTTAATTTTTAATTAGGAATTTTTTGAGTTAATTCAAATTTTAATTTAAGAGTCAACGGATTAAATTCTTTGGGGTAGTACCTTTGACTCTTGTAGGTAGAAAACAGGTTTGATTTTACAAAATGTATAACATGGCGAAGCAGGGGAGTTTGAGAATGAAACTTGGGTGAAAAAGCGGAGGATTATTATTATTGCAATGGTTTCAATCAATCAGCCAATTAGGATCTTAGTTGGCGTTTGGACCTACATTAATCAGACACCGACATCTACTGAATCATTATTTCATCAAAACAGGGAAGCATTTTTTTAATTTTATTCCTTTCCATTATGCTTTGTATTTATTCCAATATTTTAGCTACAAAAGGCAAATTATTTTTTGTGGTGAGCTGTTGGGAGGCACATGTTACCTTCTTTTCTTTTCCATCATTTAATTCGTTTCCATTGTATGGCTTGCATTTTCTCGACTTAAAATATTTTTGTTGGGTGACACCTCACCGGATTGTAGACAGCTATACTAACGCAAACTCGCTATGGATTCAGATTCAAATTTGGTTGAGCTTGCGGCCCAATAGGCCCAATAATGACAAGATTTGCATTTCCTAACCCATTTATTTCCTTGTTCATGCAATTTCTGCTTTTCTTTTAGATTAATTGCTTAAATAAGGGTTTAATATTTGCCAAAATGCTTAAATAAGGGTTCGTTCTTTTAATTTAGCCAAATAAGGGTCTAATGTTACCGAAAATGCTCAAATAAGGTCTCATCTTTTAATTTGGTCAAATAAGGGCCTAACATTATCGAAAATGCTCAAATAAGGGCCTGGCGTCAGTTTGGATGACGCGTGAGAATTTTCGACGCCAAGCCCTTATTTGAGCATTTTCGATAACCTTAGATCCTTATTTAGCCAAATTAAAAGATCGGGTCATTATTTGAACATTTTGGCAAACGTTAGACCCTTATTTTATTTGGTCAAATTAAAAGATCAAGCCCTTATTTGAGCATTTTGGCAAACTTAAGCTCTTATTTGAGCAATTAGCCTTCCTTTTATAAAAAGGTGTCATTTTGGTGAATTGGTAATGCAGATATATATAAAAAAATGGTAATGTATATATAAAAAAATGGTAATGTAGTTTTGTACCGATTTTTTTTAGGAGGATAAGTTCAAATCTCATTATAATTAAATACTAATTTTTATATGTCCAAAAATCTAATGAGAGATTATCAAATAAACAAACTATTTAATAACAAACATACATGACTGAACCTGAAATTTTCATAGTCATAATTTAAATTGTAAAACTTACCTTGTGAGGTTAAAAGTAAGATTAAAGCCGTGACTTGTATAAACTTTGACTTGTCACGTTGTTATTGATTTAAACTACAATCGAAGTGATATAAGTCGAGTCTATTTAATAATTTCTTTCTAGACTAGAGAGCAGAGAAAAAAATGGGAGAGAGCATATACACATTGAAGCTGTATATTTTCATACTAGATCCTTGATTACTGCAATAAAATGAAGAAATCTTACATGGAAATTGAATAAGACATTGAACAAATATATACTACATATTATTTGAATAAATATATGGAAATTACTAAAAGATCCCTACCCCAGATTAATGAGGAGTGAGATAACTAATTTTTTTCGTCTTTTCACACTTGGCCGATTACTTAAATGCCCTAACTTTTGATTTTTGAGATGATTAAATAACTAGACTTTTTGATCATTTCTCATTTGACTTTAATAGAGCAGTGGAATTATTAAAAGATCCCTACCCCGAATTAATGATGAGGTGGGTGGAATTACTAAAAGATCCCCTACCCCAGATTAATGATGAACTGGAGAAGTAATCTTTTTCGTCTTTACCTACCTGGCAGATTGCTTAAATGTCCTAACTTTTTATTTTTGAGGTGATTAAATTTTTTTGGTCATTTATTGACTTTGGTTTTTTTTCCCCGTCGATTATTTTTACAAAAATCTGTCTCTTAAAAGAGGAAATAAAACAATCCCAATAAACATGTCAATGCAGGTTGTTGTCATTTTTTAAAAGACAAGAAACTGAATTATATATATATATATATATATATATTATGCTTCCTATATTCCAATTTAAGTTTGACTTTGTCCAAAAATTCATTGATTTGGCTAAAGGAGCTGCGTACCATTGGAAATGGTGAACGTCAAGGCAGTCTGCGTATTAATCCTTCTCTGCAAAGACCAAGGTCTATTGGTCAGATTCAGCATAGCCCAAGCATTGAAGATTGTGATTAGAAGCCAAAAAGTCTTTGTACTCATCTGAACTTAAAAATTATATTCTACAGATCATATTTGATTCATATATGTTTGAAACAATGGAATCTTACTTTTTAAGTATCATATGATTAAGAAATTCTTATATATTTACGGAGAAAATCTTTTAATATATACATGGTACTGAATCACGATTTTAACAAAAAAACGCCCGTAGCGCTAGCACGGGCCAATCAACTTGTATATACTACATATTATTTGAATAAACATATGGAAATTACTAAAAGATTCCTACCCCGGATTAATGAGGAGCGAGAGAACTAATTTTTTTTCGTCTTTTCCCACTTGGCCGATTACTTAAATGCCATAACTTTTGATTCTTTAGGTGATTAAATAACTAGACTTTTTGGTCATTTCTCAATTGACTTTAATAGAGTAGTTGAATTACTAAAAGATCCCTACCCGGAATTAATGATAAGCTAGGTGGAATTACTAAAAGATCCCTACCCCGGATTAATGATGAGCTGGAGAAGTAATCTTTTTCGTCTTTGCCTACCTAGCAGATTACTTAAATGTCCTAAACTTTAATAGAGTAGTGGAATTACTAAAAGATCTCTACCAAGACTTGCTTTTGGAGTTAGAGAACTTATTTTTTTCGTCTTTTCCTACTTGGCAGATTACTTAAATGTCCTAACTTTTGATTCTTGAGGGGATTAAATAAGTAATCTTTTTGATCATTTCTCAATGGACTTGAATAGAGTAGTGGAATTAATAAATGATCCCCATCAAGGATTGATGATGAGCTAGAGAACTAACATTTTTCGTCTTTACCTACTTGGCAGATTATTTAAATGTCCTAATTTTTTATTCTTGAGGGGATTAAATAACTAAACTTTTTGGTCATTTCTCAATTGACAAATGACTCAAAAAGTCGCATGTTATATTCCTTTATTTCCTTCTTTCCTTCTCTACCCTTACCTTTTTGGTAATTACAAGATTTCTAGAAGCAGATTTAGTTAATTGCACCCTCCCATTTGTCAATTCCACAAAAGCTGCATTTATTGACTTTATTTTTTTTCCCATCAATTATTTTTTGAAAAATATGTACCTTAAAAAAGGAAATAGAATAATCTCAATAAACACGTCAAAGCACCGATTCCACTCTCCATTTTAAATTTACGACGAAAATCTTTTAATATATGCATGGTGATAAATAACGATTCTAAAAAAAGAATGCATGTAACGTCAGCACGGACCGATCAACTTGTAAGAAGATTAATTGAACATTGTTGCAATTAATATATAAAAGGAGAACAACAACAAGAACATATTGAAGTGGATATATAACGATGAACCATGTCAAAGCTAGAGCAGCATCACCGGCACTTCTTAGTTCTTACAAGAGTTCATCTGCAAAAAAAATGACAGAAATAAAACAGAGATAATGCATCCTACTTCAAACTTAAAAACAATAGAAAACATATATATATACTTAGAAAAAGGTGGTACGTGCAAGATTAATTACCTGATTCAATCATCGCAATTCTGAAATATGACAGAAGGCACATGTTGGACTTTGTAGTAATCTTCTTCCGCTTGAACAAGTTTATCTTTGAATGCTTTTGGCATCTCTTCCATCACCAATTCTTTGAGGGTTGTGATGAACTTCAACTCAACAGGCAACATCTTCAACTTCCTGCACTTTGCAATCGTCAGATTTTGTAGATTCGGCATGGCTCCTTCATTCACCTTCACTTCCTCCAAATTTTCCAGACAAGTAATACTCAAAGAGACCAATCGAGGGAAACCTTGTGCAAAGCAAACCATGACAGCTCCTGTGAATGCTTGGTCTGACAGTTGGAGGACCCTTAATTTAGGAAACTTCTCAAGTGTTGGCAGTGGATCTTCGTCGAGTTCAGACAAAGACAAGCAAATGGAAGCAATATTTGAAGAAATGTGTTGAGGTTCGGGCAACTTGTTGATCTTCACACATAATTCCAACTCGTAGATGTTAACACAGCTAGAGAGTAGGTATGTCAAACGCCTTGGATCTATACTTCGATCATGCTGCAGTTCAGTATTCGTTTTAATGGACAATGAGCGAAGATGTTTACTTGTGATGATGGGCGGATTCAGATTAAGTCCCTCCCTAAAGTTTTCAACAATAAAAGGAGTAATTATCCCCAACCTTCTGAGATTTTTCATGCAGGAAAGATCCCCAAGATTGCAATCCTTTGTGTTGAAATTTATAAGCGTTTGCATGCTCCTCAAGTTATCCAACTTCAACTTGGTTTTCGTCAAAAAATCACTTGGGAGATATAAATGTCTCAACCGCTCCATCCTTCCAAACACATCGGGTACATATAAAGTTGTATACCCACTTAAGTCTAATGTTTGCAAGCACCTTAATTTGCTTATAGATGATGACAAACAAAAACTAAAGAATCCTTCCCCTACACTCAAATATCTCAAATGGATGAGACTACTTATATCACCTCCTAATTTGCAACCAGAAAGTGGCACGCCTTCAAAATGTAGGACTCTGAGTAATTTGAAATTCATGCAAATGTATCTTATAAATCCTTGAATTTTATGCATTGCCAGATGCATAAATATTATTTGCCAAGTAGTTGCCTCTCGATCATAATTATCTTCATCAGACCAATATTTAAAAAGAAATTTGCAAAGCCAATCACTTATAAAAAGCTCAACAAGAATTTCACTAAGATCATCAAAGAATAATGCAGATCTAAGATGTGGGATTTTAAAGTGATTTATCATCACAAAAGAATCATGCATGGCAAGCCTTCGAACTTTACCAGCCGCAGAAGATGAATTAATATTGTTGACACCAATGCAGGTGAAATTTTCTTGCTTTGCTTTCGACAAGCAGAGGTCCCTAACAAGATCATGCATTCGACATGTTTTGATCTTCAAGCTTGCATCTCGCTTTCCCACAAGCACCATGTATCTTTCTACAAGCTCATTTAAGTAGCGTTCTGCCACATCTTCTGCCATTTCTTCTCCATCTCCTTCATTTTCTGCTACTGACACGATATCTTCTGCCACCCATAACTGAATCAATTTATCAACACGAATCTCATAATCTTCTGGGAAAACACTTAGATATAAAAAGCATGGTTTTAAATAAGCTGGCAAATTGTCATAACTTAAAGTTAAAACATCATAGGTACCCAAACCTCTGCCTCTCTTTAAGTATGACTTCACATTTTCATGCACATTTTGCCAGTCATTTAATGAATGCATTTTAGCCAAAACCCCTCCTAACACAACAATGGCTAATGGCAACCCGAAACATTGTTTAACCATGTCCTTCCCCAACTCTTCCATTTTTTCCTCAATGGCATAATCTGGGAAATAATAGAAAAATGCATATACATCTGTGTTAATAACAATCTCACACGTCTAACTCATAAAAGAAATCAAAGTAAATTATATAGGCTTAATGCCCTTTTTGCTCCCTAAACTTGTACGATTCGGACGTTTTAGTCCCTCTCAAACGGTTGAGCTAACAACATCGTCACACCGCTGACATTGCATTCCCACATGGCACAAAAATGCAACGTGGCAATGCCCACGTTAGCGGCGTGACAGTGCTGTTAGCTCAACCATCTGAGAGGAACTAAAACGTCCAAAATTGAGACTTTAGGGGGTAAAAAGTCCAAAATTAAAGGTCATGAGGCAAAACATCCAAACTGTACAAATTCGATGGCAAAAAGGGTATTAAAGTAAAATTTGTGAACTTAATTTATATATATGTCTATATATTACCTGCAGAATCAGAATCACTTGTGGGAAACGCTACATGTTGGAGTAACTTCCAACCATCTTCATCTGTTAAGCACTGTAATTGATGGAGGTAACCTCTTGAATCTGCATGCAAAGCAACATCCATGTTACGAGAGGTGAGCAATATTTTGCTAGTTGTGTCCTCCATTGGAAAGGCATCTCGAAGAAGATCCCAATCTTCAGCGCTCCATATGTCATCAAGTACAACTAGACATTTATTTTCTTTCAAGAAGCTATATAGATCCCCTGCCAACACTTGTTCATCCAAGTTTAGTATCCCAGCCGGGCCAGCCCTCTCATCAATGTTGACACCAAGGCCGGATAAAATTGCTTTCCAAACGATCTTTCTCTGGAATTGTTGAGAAACGAAGGCCCAAACAAAGAAGTTAAAATGATTCCTTACTTGGCTATGATGGAAAACTTTCCTAGCCAGAGTCGTCTTTCCTAGACCACCGATGCCACATATGGAAGCAACCCGGCCGCAATGTGTTTCCTCATCTACAAGAACTGAGGCCAATTGTTTTATATCATTTTCAAACCCCACAACAAAGGATTCCACAGTATGAGGATAAGTTTGCCTCAACTGTTTCTTCCTTGATGAAGAAGAAGAACTTGAGGCTGCTCCTGCTCCATCCGATGACGATATTTCTTTTATGCCATAGGCTTGTAACCGTTGGATCAAAACAGTGATTTGGGTTGTGATTTCTTCAATCTCTGATCTGACCTTGTGGAGCCTCCAGCATTCTCTTAAACAACAAGCTGACCATTTCATGCAGTTTAAAAGGCCTCCCTTCCTTTTGGACGCCATTTTGAGAGCATAAGTTTCGATGACATCTTCGGCGTCGTAAGCAATATCTCGAATTTCAGCAACCCATTGACGAAGCCTCTCGTCCTCTGCTTGTCTTGAATCTGCATCTCTTAAGAAGCTCTTCATCCAACTCAGCTCTCTTCTCAACCGATTAACTTGCTCCTCCACTTCCCACAAGAATATTGCCTCTTTTCTTACAAGGTCCCCAAGTCTTGTTGCGACATTGGACACAACAGATTCGGCCATGTTATGTTACACTCTTTCTGTATTTCCCCCTCGAAACAAAGAAAGGCTGCAGGTAGAATATGTTTGCGTTTTTCATCCATTTATGACTCCATTTACAATCGATTATTATTTGCTTGTGCGACGGTCTATCGGGTTTAAGCAATTCCCATATTAAAAGTTACCCATAAATAAATTCCTTGTGGAATATTGGGTTCTTAACTTACCGGTTGATGCACGAAAAGCAAAAGTTCATTCCTTCGGATTTCATTCCTTTACACCTTCCCTTGTGATTAAGCAAAGAATGAGAATTTAGAAAGATAAAGTTGTTCATTATTAATTAGTTAAAGGGAAATGGGTTTTGTAGGTGTATGTAATTTGTATACTTTATATCTAAGTGAGAAATTATTAGGTGCGAAGGACCCACCACGTCATCCATGAGACTAACCAATAGAATTTTGCCATGTCAAATAACTTCCTTAAATTTAAGCACGATTTTAGCCAAAGATTTAGCCCCCTTTTAAAATAAATCCTCTATACAGGGTAAGTCCCCAGATTTGAAATGTTATTGGGATAGGGTAGAGTTTTAGAAAATTAATGAGTTGTTTTCATATTATTGGTTGGCCCATAAATTACGTGGTAGATCCGTCACACCTAATAATTTCTCCTCGCAGTTAGCTTTTAATTGGTTGCTGCCGCTAAATTCTCAATTAGAACAATGCATTTTGTTGTTCCCTATTTCTTTTGCAGGTGTGAAAATGCATTTTGTTTGGGCCTAATGGAACTTTGAAGAAAGAGGTATGCGCCCATCTTTCAGCCCATTGTGTGGATAATGGACAAGCGAAATAGGAACGAAAAAATGAGGCAGCCCATTATAGTGGAAAAACAAAGCAAAGCAAGTCAAACGAAACTACAAAGTATAAAGTCAACAAATTAATATTAGATTGCCTTTCCGATATAAATATTATATTACTATAAAGTCAACATATTTTAATTGTCACAAATGCAAAAGTCGACCCCTTGACTTCTTGATTTGTACAATATTCCCCACGACCCTTTGACTTTGTAAATGTCTTATCCATGAATTTGAAAGTCCAATATATTCCTTTAGCTTTGCATGTAAAAATGATGAAAAAAAAAAGCATGGAATGTTTTAAAGTTGAATATGTGATTTTGAAGCAAATTCCACGAAAATTTCATGATTGATGAGATGATGTAAGATAATTTACATTTCATCATAAAATTGTGTTATTTTTTTGACATCATACATCAAAAACACTGGGTTATGCATGCATAGGTAATGCTTAATTTAGAGTTAATTACATGATTGATTTCCAAACTATAGTTAAATTCTCTTTTGACATATAAAGTTTGAAAATTTGCAATTAGGTACACAAATTCACTTACTTCATTATATAGTAGTAGTGTACCACTATTCAAATGGATGACATGTTAAAAAACAATCAATAGAAACATATATATATATATATATATATATATATGTCATGTTTCTCAAGATGCCATGCTTATATATTATTGAATGTATAGATGGATAGAAGCAAGGTTATTTAAGTACCAAATTAATTGCAAATAGAATTTTACTTCATTTTATACATAAAAGGAAATGATGATAAATTAGAGAGATTAATTTTATATCTAATATTGTTTGGTTGTAATAACCACATGAAACAAGTAGCTGCTAGGAAAGTTAAGTTTTGATATATACAATTAATTTAGTTGCTGTCAGTGAAAGTGATAATGGAGAAGTTAACACAAGGAAAAGAATTTTCAGACATCTAGAAGTACAATTTCTCAAGTTGTGGATAAGCTACTAGCTCTTGAATTGGCTTAAGGTTGGTAATTAGGGACGAAGTAATTAGAGAAGTAATCTGATTTTTTAGTTAAATATATATAGCAATATAATTACAGTAAGCAAATCACCACAACTTGCTCACAGCTTAATAATATATATACTAATTAGAGCTACAATATTATATTATAGTCCATTTGACATTTAAAACGAAATAAATAAATTAATCTCTAATTTCTTCTTCGTAAGAGACGTGTACGGTCGAAAAAGTGCTTTCCACCTTGAGCACTAAAGCAAAATGTTTGAATCGAAAAAGGAGAGATCAAGAAATCGTTTTCGCAGTATATTCAAGAGTTTGATTCAGCATTGGGTTTCTTCTTAATTCATGAAAATCTGGATATATATGAATATATTCAAATCACCATTGTCTGTTTCTCTTGATTATCTACGTAAGTGGTTTATGACGGTTTTTATTTTTAATAGGTAGTTTTTTTAAAATGATATAAATAAATTTAAATATTATATTTATCCTATATGGGTAGTTTTTATCTAAAATGGGTAGTTTTATTTTATTTTGAATTTTTAAAAAACTGAGTTGGTTTCCGAGTCAACTCGTAAGACAAACTCAGGTTTTAATATTATAATTAGTATAGATATAGATATAGATATATATATATATATATAGTATTAATTTCTTTCTTCAACTAAAATAATAATTGTTTTCCTCTCAGATTTATATATTATATTATATAAGTTTGCTTCAATATTTTGTTTGATGATCACGTCTATGCATATAGTGGAATATAATATTACTCATTTCTGAATAGTTTTGCCCACTAGTATAGCATTTATAATTGATTTGTTTGCTTGCAATTTGCCGTCTCTTTCAAATTT